>JBAMMX010000019.1:17557346-17762346 GCA_037126225.1 Dillenia turbinata
TCATAGTTCCCCCTACATTGGGCGAGGACAGAGAAATTTAGAAATATTAAATAATATTATATAAAAGAAATAAATTAAAAATTAAATAAATTAAATTTTCAGTAAGTAGGATTGATTATATGAATCCTTTTATACCATTACATTCTATTTCATATCTTATATGACAGTAATAAAAATCTTATATAATACTCTATATTAATATAAAAATTAAAAAAGTTTAAATTTATTTTAGATTAAATAAATTATTTAAAATTTTTAAAACATGTTGAGATTACGTAAAATATAATTTATTTAATTTTTAACTTATTTATTATTTTAAATTATTATATAACATTTGATTCACATAAATCAAAACTATTTCGTATTTAGTAAAATAATCGCTGTTGTTAACCTCTAACAGCCCAAAAAATCCCTTATCCTTCGACATGACGTGGAAGTCACGTGCTTGTTTCCGAAGCCGAAGCCAAAGCCAAAGCCAAAACCAATACCAATGCAATGCAAATCAAGCAGCCGAAGATGAAGAAAGAAGCTTTCGTTTCGCTTCGACTTTGACTTGCTAGTCAAAGTTCACGGCAAACAACGTGGGGAAACCCACAGTTAATAAGCACCCAATTAGAAAAAGTGCAACCGGATGACGATCACATGAATACCGGGTAAAACGGTAAACTTAAGTTGCCTTTGCGGTTAACATTACCGGTAAAAGCCGGTTAGATGCGGTTGCATTTGAAAAGGCAACCGGCAATTTTAGAGAGAGAGATGGGGAATCATATGGAGATGACCCCACAGAGCTTAGAAAATGCTGAATATGTGGGCCGGCGATTAGCTGGCATTTGGAGCCATTTTCCTACGTCCTACGTCATCTCATTTGTCCTTTACTTCTTTTTCTCCATCTTTTTCCATTTTTCTTATTAAAAAATATTAATAGAAAAGTAAGACATTCTACCCTATTTATTTTAGAAAATAAGTTTTTCTTTTTTAATGATTTTTATTTATTTAAATTTAAGTTATGCAATCGACCTAAATTGTACCGGACCGAAGAAGTGTCATATGAACCGGCAGAACATCGGGGGGATCTCCCGCTCGGACAAGGCTTCAGCAATATTTTCCAACTCTCCCATTTTTTATTTTTTTAGTTTTTAGCTACTGTTGCCCAAGAAAATATATTAAAATGAGGAAAATTTTAAAAAATAAAATTATTAATAAAGATTAAAAAAATAATCAACTCAAGATATCAATATCTCATTTTTCTTTAGGAAAATTTAAACAATGTGCTTTGGTAAGACCTGGGACAGATACAACAGGAATACATGATTTATTCTCTTTAAAATAAAACAATTCTATCAAAATATTCTTTGGCTGGTAAGTATTATTATGCACTATGGATCAAGCTTGAAGCTCCATGAAAAAAAAAAATGAAATTATTGGTTCGAGTCTGACTTTTCTCATATTATATCCATTTAATTATATCTTTTTACATCATTTAATTATATCTTTTTATATAAAAAAGATGATCGAAACGAATCAAACCTGCTTAATATAAAAATTATTAATTTTACTCTGATTTATCTCATATATCTAAATTTAAATCTAGATTTGACTTGTTAGCTTATTAAGCCAAACTAATAGACAAATTTTAACTAATCTTGTAAACTTTGTCTTAATACATATAATACTATAAGTCATACAAATTATATTTAAAATAAATATTAAAAAGAATTAATTACGTGAACCATATGAGCTATTTGGAAAATTAACATTTATTTACAATTATTGTATCACCACATAAATATTCATTTTAATATTTTATAATGTTAATTATTATAACAATTACGTAACCGGGTATAATTCCCCTTTTGTCCATAAATTTCAATTCTAGTATTATCAAATTTTAATTTTAAGATTCGTCACACTATTTTAAGAGTTTTTATCATTTAAATTAACTAATTCTATTTTATCATTTTCTTTTGATATGTCCATGCTATTTGGGAAAACTTAATTTGCCTCAATTTAGTTTAACTTACATTATTTTCTTTAAATATAAGCCTCTACAATTAAGAAATAAATTTATCTTTAAAAAAATTAATAATGGATATTAAAAAGCTTTTGAATTAAGAACTCAAAGTTTCAAGAGAATAAAATATTATGTATAGTGATTAAGAGATGAGCATGCTATAGAAAAATGCCGACATTTTTTCATATTGTTATTGTTGTTATTAGAAAATGTTATATATAAAAATCAATTTAATTATTAAAAAATATTATGTATTATAATAAATTAAAAATTAATTTAAATTAAAACTATTTACAGGAACAACAATCAAAATTTTAATATCAATAATTGGAATCGGTTTTGAAGTGAACATATATATAAATACGTTATTCTACAAAAAAATTATTTTTATGTTTTGAATCCGAGACTTTACAAGTATCAACATTTGTTAAAAAAAAGATTTTTGGTTAAAATAATAATACAGTAACCCAGAGGTCTTATAGAACAGAAATTATTGTTTTGCCATGGGCAACACATCATCAACGGAAGTTACATATATCCGAAAATTCACTATCATCTTCCCAAATCATATTTACTTGCAAGACAGGAACAACAAAAGAAGCCTAAAGAATTCTGTCAATGACAACAGCATCAAATATCTGACCTTTTTGCTGATTCAACCCACCTCAAACAACCAACATTAAAAACCTTCTCTTCTCCTTTGAAATCTTTGCAGAAGCTTTTCGTACTCAATCCCGAACTCCAAACATGGAACACAATCTTCACTCTACGTTTGCTTCCAAAACCCTCTCTCTCCTCTTCACTGAAATTCCTCGACAACCCGCCAACCAATGGTGGCATTACAACACTTGCTTACAGCTTTGGCTTATCATTGTGATCATCTACCAAGTTCGATGAAATTAATGAAGAAAAAGAAACTAATTCAGTTGTGAAGAAGCTATTATATGTGAGAAAGAGAGAGAGAGAGAGTTTAAGTTTTTTTGAAATGGGCATTGAGCGAAGTAGTAGAAGAAGAGAGAGAAGCCATGGTGAAGAAAAGAGAGAGAAGCAAAGTGTGAAAGAAGAAGAATGGTTTTGCTTTCTTGTGCTTTTTGTCGGTAAGAAAAGAAGTGAAAGTTGAAACTGAGATTAAGAACATGAAGGGTGACAGGCTTGTCTCTGTGTTCTTGAAGTTCTTGGCTTTTGCCATGAATGAATGCTCTGTTTTCTGGGCTCTGCTTTGTTATGTCCTTGCCTTTGTTTCTTGATTTGGTTGTGATTTTGTGGAAGAACCCACCAACAAAATCCGATTAGAATTCAAATTCTGAGAAACCCAATTGCAGACATCAACAAAATCCCGAATTTCAGAGGCCCAGTAAGAGAAGCTCTTCCAGTAGATTTGCACCCTCACGAATCAAAAGTGACATAAACAGACAAGAGCCATCGAGAAAGAGCAACTTCTTTGTACTCCTGGTAGAATATGCTTCAACTCACTCTTGAAAAGAAAAAATATAATTTAGGAAAAAAATATAATTTTAAAAAAATCTGATTTTCTTTATTTTTATATTTATAATAATATATTTTTACATAAACTTAATTTAATGTAATAGTTTATTAAAATAATAAATTATTAAGGTTTTATACCTTATTGTATTATTTTTATTTTTTAATATCATAAAAGAGTTAGAATAATTTAGATTATTAGAAGGAACAAAGGAGCTGAGAGATATGAGACCAGCCGTGATTGTCAACATTTTCAAGTTTCAAATGTTTATTTCGAATATTAATGATTTATTTAAAAAAATATATATTATTAGATGATAAATTTTAAACTTAAAATATTTTTAAGATTAAAACCAATATAATTAAAAGATTACGGAAACCCTCCACATACCAAACCTAATTTATATATAAAATTAAAAAGCTTGTTTGAATGACACATTAACAAAATAATGATAAGTTTTCTCCTTTCTTCCTCTCTCTTTTTTTTTTTTTTTTCAATTATCCAGGTAAAAATGATAGTATGCGGAATCGGCGAGAGCTCCGCAATTTCCGAACGATTCGTATTTTCTGACGTTAAGAATGGAAACCGACCTCAACAGCTGTCAAATAGGTAGAGCGAGTACGCATTAATTACAAAATCTCGCGATCACGGACCTTACTTCATCGTCAACTTGGCTTTTGTTGGATTTTTCCGGAAAAAAAAAGATAATTAATTTGCTTTTTTTTCTTTTCAATCACATCTAAATTTATTTGGTCAAAGTACCAGGGGCATTTTGGGGAATACACAGCCCCCGCAATTTCCTCACGTCTTTCCTCCGTGTCTTCGTCGTGGAATGAATCTCAGCCGTCGATCTCGTTCCCTCTCAATCTCGAAACCCTAGGCCTCGCAAAATGCCATTCAAAAGCGCGCTCTCTGTCTCCCCACCGTCTTATTAAATTCAGAGAGAGAATAGAGAGAGAGAGAGCGGGGGAGAGAGAGAGAGAGAAAACGGAGAGCTCGAATTCGAATTTTCAATTCAGGTTTGTGTGAATTTCTCTGGGGCGTGAAGAACTAGGGTTCTCTGAGGTGATGGAGAGATCTGGGGCAACGCCGTCTTCGACGCCGTCATCTGCTTCGAATCCGTTTGTGAATTGGGAGGAAGTTTACGTGTCGAGCGACAGAGGAAGAAGGGAAGTTCATTATTATCTGAAGAAGAAAGACGGGAGTTCAGATCTGGCTTTAATTGGAAGAGAGAGGAGTCACAGACATATGTTGTATGACTATAACATTAAAAATCGGTCACTTGTTAACGTTTTACCCTCTCAAAAGCTGAAATCGAGACGAGAGGTCATTGATTGGTTGAACTCCATCGTTTCAGGTAATGAATTAGGTTTCTATGTTGTTTTTTGGGTTCAATTTGGGGATTTTTGTCGAAGGAGGATTTTTTTGGGTTTTCTTTTCTTTGTAATTCTTCCTTCTTCCTCTTAAACTTGATGTACGTTATTTGTGTGGAAGCGGTTTAGTAGATCTGATTGATCTTGTTTAGATTTGGGGTTGTCTCTCGTGGGTTCGCTTGGGAGATTTTGAGTTGTTTTTTTTCCCTTGTTAAAGGTTGATTTTTTAGGTGTTATTTTCTCTTTCTTTGTTTCTTTTAACCCTTGATTTGATGAGGATTTCTTTGTGGAAAAGAGCGTTTAGAAGCTGTGATTAGTTGTGCGAAGATGTTTAGATTTGGGTGCTGTCTCTAGGAATTTTGTGCAAATTGCGAAACGTTTCTCTTTCTTTGTTTGCTCTCCACTCTAATTGGGTTCAATTTTAGATTCTTTTTCTTTGGGAGGACCTGTCTCTTTCTTCCTTTCTTCCTTTCTTCTTATTTCCTCTAAAATGTTATGTGGGTTCTTTAAGAAAAGAATGGATTTTTGGTAGATCTGATGAGTCATGTGTCGATGTGTAGTTCTCTCTTATTGATTCCAATTTGGGGGATCTTTTGGTTTCTTCTTGATTTTCATTAAATTAGACTTGGGTTCCTTTGTGCGGAAGTCTGATTTGGTAAATCTGCTTTGAAGACTCTTTGATTTTGGTCGTTTTGGTAAATCTGCCGCGAAGACTTTTAGATTCTGGTCTTATTTATGAGATTTTGGTGTTACTGAGATTGGGTTCGATTTCGGAGATGAAATTCCTTCTTTCAAGTCTTCCCCCCCCCCGGTTCCTTGTCCTTCAATTTGATATGCATGTCTTCATGTAAAAAGGTGGTATGTTAGATTTGGTTAGCTGTTGAAAGTTGAAAGATTTTTTTTTAAAAAAGATTATTGAGAATTCGGTGCGAACTGTGTGATTTTCAATTTTGCTTCTTAATAATGCCATGGTCCTCTCCCAGATCTGTTGATCTCGTATCATCATAATTCTGAGTGGAACGAGCAGGAGGGACCCTAAAATTATTCGTGTTTTCTTTGTGTGCTCCAATTATCAGGGTAATCCCTTGGTATGCCAGTTGTTGGAGTTTTAGGGAAAAGGTTTTCGTCAACCACAAAAAGGGATGCTTCTGAAGCGGTTTTCGGACCATCTGATGTCTTCTGCCTTGTGTTTGAGATTTGATTTATATCCCAAGTTGAACTCTTGCTCTTTAATGGGTTTGCCTTAAAGTCATTTTTTAGCGGCAGTCTTGTTTTCACCATCTTCTTTGTTTTTCTGAGGATGTCAAATTTCGATCTTCACACCTATTTTAGCATTCGTAGCATTCGATGTCTAATTTTGGTATGGCTTAGTGTTTTTGTTCTTCTGTTTTTAGAACTGACTATGGTCTGGGCTGCAGGAATGTTAAACAAATTTTTAAGAGCTGGGTGAGAGCATCAGCATCCTTATGCCCTCATCATCTATAGGTTAAGATCTGAACGTTCAACCCTCGTGATCAATTCGATTCCATTTTAGATTTTGCTGAAATATATTTCCATTGATTTGTTTTCGGCCAATATTCATTGCTCCAGCTTTCTTTTCAGAATAATTTTGGGAGCCTCTTTTATTGTTGGTTGTTGAATGCAAATCCCACATTAAGTTTGTAGTTTGGGCCGTTTTCCTTACGGTCCATACTTTCTTAGTTTTGTGTTAATTCTTGTGATCTGCTTGCTTCTTTGGTTATGTGGCCTTTTATCCTTCTTTTCTTGTTCCTTGTACTAGATAAAGGAGCCCTTTCTTATTATTTACTGATATGGTTTGTGATTTTTCAGAAGTACCTCGTCATGGATCATCACAATCTGCTGGTGCTCCTTCTGAATTGAGGAATGTTAACCAGTCAAATACTCGAGCTCTTAAGGTACATGAAAAACCCGTGGGAGTATCACGGACGCCTGATCTCACACTCATACATTGAGATTTGCATTTGTATTTTATCAAAATTTCTCTATATTGGTATTTTTGTTGTTTCATTTCCTCATTTCTCTGATCTATGCCTCTCTCTCTCTCTCTCTCTCTCTCTCTCTCTCTCTCTCTCCAGGAAAACCATCTGAGGAAGTTGGGCCACTCCACAAAAGAGTTTTTGTGGTTAGGTTCATCTTGGACTTGCAGGAAAAGACGAAAACATTACGAGTCTTTCCAGCGCAATGGCATTAAAATTTCTGTAAGTTTTGCTTCATTAATTCTTTCTGGGTTATCTATATTATGAAGTGACTTATTTTCCAGATTGAATATGATACTGTTTTAGTCTAGTTTTACTGTGGTCTGCTTTGCCATGACTTCAAACTGATTTGCTATTCTTACCTTTTGCTCTCTTCAGGTCCATGACTTTGTGTTTGTTCTGGCCGAAGAGGATAAGAGACTGGTTGCTTACTTGGAAGATATGTATGAGGACTCTAGAGGCAACAGAATGGTTGTTGTACATTGGTTTCACAAGATTGATGAGGTTGGTATCACTTTGCCTCACAATTATAATGACAGAGAGATTTTCTTTTCTCTTTGTCTTCAAGATCTCAGTATTGAATGCATAGATGGGTTGGCAACTGTCCTCAGTCCTCAGCATTATGAGAAATTTGTGAGAGAGGCTGTGCACACTCAATTGGAACCATTTGTATGCCACAGGCAGTTTGACTGCGATGAGGTGAAACCCTTCAACTTGACTCAAGTCAAAGGTTATTGGAAGCAAGAAATACTCAGGTACATGTATGCCAGTTCTCCGTCAAGGGGTACTGTAAAGTCTCAGATGTCTGATACTTCTTTGAAAGTTGAGGACACCGACTATGATGGTTTTGAGTTTAGACCCACAAAGAGGCATAGGTGGTCAAAAGATGGTGATGTCAGTGATGTTCGGGTGAATTCATCTAATAAAAGGGAAGCAACTAATATGGTTGATGTTGAAGTCCGTGTTTGCAGCTTAAAGGAAGGCTACTCTCCCGCGTCTTTGTCTGGAAAAGTGGCTATTAACTCTAGCTCTCCACAGCTTTTAGCAGTAGGCTCTCAAGTTGAAGTTCTTTCTCAGGACTGTGGCATGATAGGTTGTTGGCTCAGGGCTTCAGTTATTAAGAGGAGCAAAGACAAGGTCAAGCTGAGATATCAGGATATTCTGGATGCAGAAGATGAATCCAAGAATCTAGAGGTAAGATTTAATGTTGTTTCTCTCTCTCTCTCTCTCTCTATGCTTTTTTTTACCGATTAATATGACGTGCACCAAAAAGGGTGAAGTTGGAATATGTTGAATTTGATTTGGTATGATTTTATTGTTCATTGAGGAGTAGACAATTCATGGAACACTTATCCAATAAAAATGTTTCATTTTTTGTTCTATTGACTTGTGAAGTTATCCCCTTTTCTAATCTTGGTGGCATTTGTTAACTTCTGTAATTGTGCTATTGTCAATTGTTCCTCACCTCACCATAATGTTGGCCGGTTGATGTTGTAGGAATGGGTCATGCGGTCCAGAATTGCTTTGCCTGACGAGTTGGGTCTTCGTTTTAGTGGAAGAACTACAATTAGGCCGCCTCCTGATTCAAATAACAACAGAGATTTGAGGATCATTGGGATTGGAAGCATTGTTGATGCCTGGTGGTTTGATGGTTGGTGGGAGGGCATTGTTATTAAGATTGAATCTGATGAGAGATATCATGTTTTCTTCCCAGGTATAAACTGAGCTTATTAATTGTGGTCTCTTTTATATGATCAGGCACTGAAACTAAGTGCCTTTAATTACTACTACATTTAAATGTTGTGTTGTATGTGCACCTGCATGATTTAACGTCTATTTTTTCTGGTATTGCAGGTGAGAAAAGAGAATCTATCTTCGGTCGGGGTGATCTGAGACATTCTCAAGAGTGGGTGGGAAATAAATGGATGCCTATTAAGGAGAGAGCAGATGTTGTAAGCTTATTGTTAGGAAGAACAACAAATCAAGTTGAAGGAGAATCCCGTAATACAGATGTCACAGGATCTTCAGTATATGGAGCTTGTGTGTGTGAAGGGACAGAAAACGTGACCAATCAAGAACTGAATCTGGTAATGAAGGATGCGTCTGGTTGTAGCATTTCCCAATCAGATTCTGGGGATGATAAGGCTAGAGGCTCCAAGATTGTGCCAGATCTCTTAAATGATGATAGGCTTACAAAGTTGAAATGGAAGTCAAGAAAGAGAAGGCATTGGAATTCAAGCTCTGCAGAGAAGCCAAGTCACAGTGGTGAGTCTGGTGAAATCTTCCCAGAAGTTGAATCTCACTCTTTTGAAGGATTTGTAATCCCAGAGTCTTTGAAAGTGGATCATGAGAACTGCAAATCTGTAGGCGAGTCTCTTTTTGGTGGTTCTTCAGTTGTGCCATCTTTGTCGAGCCTGGTCATGTCCAGGTGATGATTTCCATCAGTTTTTCTAAGGTTACAGCTGCTCAACTATTGGATCTTTTCTACAAACTTTACTTTTTGTCTGCGCACCATTTCTATGCATTTCACCCATATGATTTCTTAGGTAGGTTTTGTTCTTTAATCTTATTTGCTTCTGTATCTACATGTAACAATAGCCCAAGGGGCCCGTTGTGTGCCCCAGGATGGAAGGGCATCAGTTTTGACTTAGTTAAATTAGGTTTTATTTCCTTCTTTATGTAGGCAGTGCATTGGAATAACGTGTAGATTTGTTGGATCTTCGTTATAACCATAGTGTAAACTTTTATGATTTTCAGAGGCACCTCTGCTTTGCTTCTTTGTAATTTGTACGTCAATCAGTTGGAAATAAAATTCTCTCTCTAAAATTGTCATTTTTCATTTCACAGTATTTTGGTTGTCTCTTGGCAACTCTTCTTCCCTTTCTTTTTGGCTTTCTTCTAGTAATTATGCGCAGCTGTTTCTGGATTGGTGTGGGGGTGGCCGTTACCATGAGAGTGTGAAAGTGCATTTGAGCAATTTTGTCAGCCTGCTATGCTATGGTGATGGACTTGTTACTTCTGAAATATGATGGACTAAAACTAATGGCCTCAAGTCTAGGACGAGATTTTTATTTGGGATAAACTATGAGTCCGAAAATCTGGTGTAGTGGGGCCATTGTGTGTTGGAATTCAATGTTTGAAATGTGTAGGACAAGTAGATGGCATCCTATGCACGCAACTATGAAGGCCTGTCCTCGGGATAGTTTTAAGTGGTTTGAGTTTTTTCGATTTTATTTTTTATTAATTTCGTTTGATTATATTTTTTATATTAAGGAAAAAAATAAAAACAAAAACAAATACTGCTTGTGCAAAACATAACCCCTCGGGATTTATCTATGACTCGTGCACTCTACATAATTCTGATAATGGTTCAATATGATTGCTCAATGTTAGGCAAAAATTTGTTAGTCTTTTTAAACAACTGATTTGGTCATCTTGGTCCCATGGGTGTATCTGCATCCAACTGGCTTCTGCATGGTCTAGTATTCCAATTTGACACGGCAGAGTATAATGATTAATAAACCGAAGATTTCTCTTATAATGCATAGAGCAGTTTATAATCTCACCGTTTATGTTTTATCCTCGATGATTGGGCTTTCTTATGACACCATTTACTTCATAGTCTCACCTACTTCTCGTGATCCCGAGATTAGCTTCGTTAGTTTGGCTAAGCTTGAGCTGAGCCAAGCCTGAAGATGCTTCTCAAGCATTGAGGAAGAATAAGAAGTATAGTGGCTTTCTTTTGCAGCTGTACTCAATCTCTTGAATGAACTGGAGGAACTAAAAAAAAAATTAAGGTTGGATAGGGAATTGGTCTTGTAAGCAACATAGAAAGGTAATGCAAGTGGGGCTACTCATGAAAATGAAGCCTCTTTGTCAACTTAAGAGAAAAAGAGATTTTCCACTTTATAAAGCTGTGATTACATTGTGGGTTTGTCTTCTCCCTCCGTCCCTCTCTCTCTCTCTCTCTCTCTCTCTCTAAGTTTCCTTGTTGTCCAACAACTCTCTAATAAAACCATCTCCAAGAAAAGATGGGACTGCTCTATCAGTAATAGCGAGAGCTGTTTAATGATCCTTTTCCATGCTGTCTCCTCTCCAGTGAGTTAAGGCAATTGTGTTTGTGTTTGTGTTTGTGTTTGTTGATTCCTCTCTAATATGGGAAGGCCATAGTTTGTTTCAATTTGAAGGATCATAGAAGTTAGCTATGGCTACTGTTGGAACGAGTGGTTTCAAGAAGTCCAAGGTTATTGGGCTTCCTCGGACCAGCCTTGCCTCCATCGAGTCCTTAACTCTGCCTCTTGTAAGCTCTCTCTCTATTTTGTTCGTGGTAAATTGAAGTTCCTCTAGGAAAAAGCAAATATGAGTGTTGTTTGTATGCTGGGAGCAGGTTCAGGAAGTTGTTCTTGCAGCAGACTTTCGATGTGCTGAGTGCCAAAAAAGGGTGGCTGATATGATGTCCAAAATGGGAGGTTAGTTCTGCACGAAACTTGATTAAAAACATTCATGTTAAGATCTTAGCAACTGTTAAGACTTGTTTCAGTCTGGGTACTAGGAATTGACTTGTCTGAGGTCTTTTCTCCCCTCTATTTCTTTCTTCTCAATTTCATGGAAGTTATCCTAGGGCTTCTGCAGCGTACCCTAGGGAAAAGGGTAGTAGGAAAAGTTACACCACAAAATTTTAGAACCACCTAGCAGTGCGATGGGTACATACCAAACTGTTCTTTCGCCTTTTACTACGAGAATTTCAGAACCACGATCCTTTTACATTTCGTACGATAATAATGGTCTTTTCCTATCATTTCCTTCTTACAATTTTTTTCCCCCTTTTTTTTTAAATATAAGAAAAAAATTATATACATATTTATCTATCTTTTTTTCATTTTTATATTAAATTAAAGAGTATTTTATGTACCGAATGAGTACGAAGAAACCCCACATGAGGTGTCACTCTGTTCTGTTCCGCTTGGGGGATTTCATAAGCTAATTCATTTGATGAGCACATTCATCAGTTTTCAGTTATATCTTAAAAACCCTTCATGAGATGATATGTTTAAAAAAAAAATTATTTTACACTGTTATACCTATATTTCTAAACTTAACTGTGCATATCCTGGACAAAATAACTTACAACGATGTAAAATTTTATAATTTTTATAATTTTGTTGTTCAATAGGGACGGAGTCAATTGTTGTGAATGTGTTGGAGAAGACAGTGACTCTGACTTGTAAATATCCTAGCACCATCGTTCAAATACCCACCAAGCAGGTTGCTCCCATTCATCGTAATCCACCAAGCAAAGTTGCCATGATCAGGCGGTTGTTTCGCGCCACAGGTAGATGAATCTCTCTCTCTGATTCTCCCAGTGGTCATCCAACATTAGTTTGATGTACAGTTACGATGTAAATAGTCATACAAATGAAAATTTTCCTTTAGCTTGTTATGTAATTGGTGTTTAATAAATGTTTGATGCTTGGTTTGGCTGATAAGCGAGGGTTAATATGTTAACCTGGCCGATGTCTTGTTTATCTCAATATCATTGCCACAGAGAGAGAGAGAGATGCTGTGAATTTTGTGAATGTCAAAATCTTTGGGGTCAAGAAAGAGATGCTTGAGAATACTGCATTGGATAATTTTGACAAATAACAAAAGAAAGCAAAAGGTTTTGAATTGAGAAGCAAAAACAGTGGTTTTCAAAAGAAATGCCTGAGAATACTGCATTGACTCGAATAGTACCTTGGATGAAAGATTTAAAATCTGTAAAAGACTACCAAATGATAATTCAATAGGGAGAGTTCGACGTTCAAATCAAAAAGAGTAGTTTTCAAAATAAATAGTACATACTGAGAGAGAAAGAATGGATCTTCCTGTGACTTGTGTGCAAGTGTTGAGTTAGAGGGACTTTGTTTCGGTGTATCAAAGGATTTATATGAGGAGCAGTGAGAGCCGTGTGCATTCAAGGTGTAACAACCCTATTTTCCTTACCAGGAGATCTGAAAATTTCAAAATTCAATCATCTGAAATTTGAAATCGTTATCAATTAAAAAGTTTAACTATACGGGGAGATTCTTTTCTTTATCGGTTATATTTGCGAGGATTTTCTTTCTTATCTAGAAGATATGTTTCGTATTGAGATAGAAAACCAATTAAAGTGAGACTCAATTGAATATTACTATTGATCAATAGGAGTCGAAGCGATCGGTCCCTTAGGTGGCCATTAGTCATCGGTTGAATAAGAGGAGGTGACCGTTCGGTCTTTGCCGAACGTATTTATGAATCGGTCAATCCGTCCTAGTCGGTCAGCCAATTTGTCTATTGTTCGATTCAAAAATTGAACCCTTATGACCATGAGTATTAGGTCGGGTCTTCGGTCATCCAGGTATTGTACCGATTATTATTTGGATCATATTTCACCATTTACCCCCGACTCATGGTGTCGATTTGCCAAAAAAGAGTCATGAGCGATGTTTATTTCTCGAGGAGATGGAGGGGCACGAAGGCTTGTAATGCGATACGTGTCTCTTGAAATTATGTGAATCATCCGTAGTACATTTCTTCTTATATAGAATTAAAACGAGTGGGATACGAATCCCCCCCTTTGCCTCAACTGTTCCATCTTCCTCGGACATTAATGCGTTCAACCCTCCACTTGATTTAATTCGGAGTTAATACGGTGCTGGAAGTCAAGGAGGTGTAAACCTTCCATTTATTTCGTACGCTTTTCGCGAGAGTGTTTTATCTACCCCCAACGGCTATAAATAGGGATCGTAGCATCTCTTTCCGCTTCAGAAAGTTTAGTGTGTTCATCCGCATCCAAGGATTTTCTTTCTTATGAGAGTCATTTCCTCTGAGGGATTCTCGATAAAGTGTTTCGGCTTCGCAGAGCTCGGTAGTATAAGCTGTTTCTATTGGTGGGAAATCTCAACAGGGACGGGGACTGTTGGCATGAGGGCTCATCATGCCACTTGGTGTTCAAATGCATGATGGGCTTTGTCGACGTTCTTGTTGGGGTTCTTGACTCGAGTGTAGAGATTAAGATAAAAATCTCCCTTCGAGTTGAGTTTCATCGTCCAACTTGCATTATCTCTGGTCGGGCGATGAGAGGATCTTGGTTGAGTGTAAGGACTTGGGGATGTTTGAGGTAGGGTGTTGTAGCCTCTCTGTTCAAAATCAATGCTGTAGAATCCTTATGTATTTCTTTTCGATGTGATCGGTTAGACAAAGGGACTTATAAAATATACCAACTCATGTAATCGGATATATATTCGTCAAATAGAAATAAAAGAGATTTATTTCACTTACTTCTCGTCCATCCTTTCCATTTGAATCCCTTTTATATGTTTTCTCGTATGATATTACAGTTAAAGTATTCATGTGATCGACCCGTTTGTGCGAACGACAAATAGAGTTGAACTTACGCTTATTTAATCGACAGGAGAAAGTATGCTTAGTTTATCCAACGATGTGAACTCGGTTGGGGAGACAAATTCTTTTGACAGGACGGGGTGATAGAGGCCCATCTGGGGAAATAGATCCTTTTAATAAGATAGGGCAATGAAAACTCATTCGGGGAGATAGATCTCTTTGATAAATCGAGGTGATGGAGACCTATTCAGGAAGATAAATCACTTTAATAGATTGGGATGATAGAGGTTCGGTCAGGGAGATAGATCCCTTCAATAGGTCGGAGCGACAGAGGTCCAGTAGGAGAGATAAATCCCTTCAGTAGGACGGAGCTACAAAAGCCCATTTGGGAAGATAAATCCCTTTAATAGGTCAAGGTGACAGAAGTCCAATCGGGGAGATAGATCCCTTTGATAGGTCAGGACGACAGAGACCCAATCAAAAAGATAGATCCCTTCAGTAGAACGGGACGATAGAAACCAATTCGGGGAGATAAATCCCTTTAATGGGTCAAGCCGACAAAGATCAGTCAAAAAGATATATCATTTTGATAGGTTGGGGCAACAGACGTCCAATCGGGGAGATAAATCCCTTCGATAGGTAACAAGTGAAAACGTTAGAAATCAATCGATAAGACAACCGAAAGGAAAATCGTGGGGGGCTTACCCGATAGGAAGTTCTTTCGACGATAAAAAACGATGTGATTTACTGATAGTAGGTTCATAGGTTCTTTGTGTTTCACATTCTGGGCATGGCCGATCCATGTAGGTTATTGAGGAGATAAGCCACTGGGTGAACCGCAGAACGTATCTAATAGGGACCTTCTCAGTTAGGGGCCAGCTTGGCCCTGTGTTGGGGTTGATCGGTGGCTTCAGCCTTCTTTAGTGCCAAATCACCTGGTTTGAATGTTCAACTCTTGACTTTCTAGTTGTAGTACTGTGTCATTTGCTATTGATATGCAGCCATTCGAGCGAATGCGGATTTTCATAGATCGGGGAGTAAATCTAGTTATTCTCGCAAGGTGGGCTTGTTTCGTTCAGAATCGTACCGAGTTACCCAGAGCAAATGGATCCCAATTTCTATGGGTATGACTACTTCACTTTCGTACATTAGGTTGAACGGTGTCTCACCGGTTGCCCTTTGGGGCGTGGTGCGGTACGACTTGAAGATATTATAGAGCTCATTTACCCATCATCCCTTAGCTTCATCTAGGATGGTCTTTAGCCACTAAAGGATCGTTCTATTGGTTATCTCTGTAAGTTCATTGGTTTATGGATGAGCAACCGATGAGAATCGGTGGTTGATCTCAAACTTTCCGTAGAACTCTCAAAAGTTGGTATTGTCGAACTGTTTCCAATTGTCCATTATGAGGGCGTGGGGTATACCGAACCGAGTGATAATGTGAACCCATATGAATGATTGAGTCTTAGCTGTTGTTATATAGGCTAGAAGTTTAGCCTCTACTTATTTGGTGAAATAGTTGATGACTACTATAAGGAATTTTCACTATTCGACAGTTGGTGGGAACGGTTCGAGAATGTCCATCCCCCTTTGGGCAAATGACCATGGACTCGCTATAACATTGAGTTCGGTTGAGGGCAGCTGTGGGAGTGAAGAGAAACGTTGGCATTTGTTATACTTCTTGACATAGTTCTCTGAGTCAGCCTTCATGGTTGGCCAGTAGTACCCCTGACATAGAGTTTTGTGAACTAAGTTCCGAGCCTCAAGGTGACTGCCACATATTCCCTCATGGATTTCCCGAAAGACATAGTCTCTTTCTTCTGAGATCAGGCATTTTAAGCACGGGTGCGAGAAGGACTTCCGCTATAAGATTCCATCGATGATCGCATAATGAGTAGTCTTTTGCTTCAGTTTGGTTGCTCCAGTGGTGAGTCAGGCAGTTGGTCATCTCTCAAGTATACTTTAATAGGATCTTTCCAACTGGGAGGTTGGTCCGTTACAAGGACCTTTTGAGGTTCGTCTATACTGGGGTATGATAAGTTTTCGATATAGACCATTCAGCTAGAAGTGACCGAATCTGAACTTGCCAGTTTGAAGAACGTATAGGGTCGTGCATTTTTCGATTGAGGGATTTGTTGAATATTGATTCTGTTTAGTTTAACCATCGTCTTGCATAGCTTGCTTAGATACTTGGCGATAATCGGGTCTTCTCATAGATCCCCTCGATCTGTTTGACAACCAGTTGATTGTCGGTAAACACTTGAACACTTCAAACTCCCATGTTGGTTGCGATTCAGAGTTATGTCAACAAGGTTTCATACTTTGCTTGGTTGTTGGTGATTCTGAAATCAAAACGAATGACATATTTTGCTTTAAAGTTGTCCGAACCTATCAGTACGAGCCCGGTGCCACTACCCGAAGAGTTTAAGGATCTGTCGACGTATATCGTCTAGTCTGGAAATGACCATTCGTTAGAGTTATCAATGAACTCAGATTCGGTTGTAACCAAGAGGGTGCACTCTAGAATAAAGTCGTCAAAGTTTGGCCTTTGATTATGGGTCGAGGTTGATATTGGATGTCAAATTCGCCCAGTTCGACACTCCACTTGATAAGATAGGCAAATGTGTCTCTCTTTTAGAGGATTTGTTTTTAGTGATTGATTAGTAAGTACTACGATGGTATGAGTTTGGAAGTACGGTTGAAGGCATCTAGCTGAGACGACTAGAGCTTATGCTATCTTCTCGATCGATCAGTAATTGATTTCAGACTCTTTGAGTATCTGGCTGATGCAATAAACTAGCTTCTAAGTAGTTGAGTCTTGTCTCACAAGAACAGAGCAAAGCGGTCGATCAAAAATAGAAAGGTATAGATAAAGTTTCTCACCAGAAATCAGACGGGAGAGTAGTGGAGGAGTCATGAGATATTCTTTAAGTCGTTCAAAAGCTGTTTGGCACTCAAGTATCCATGTGAACCGTTGGGATCTCTTTAGAGCGTTGAAGATAGGTTTATACTTTTCTCCGACTTTCGACATAAATCGACTTAGAGTCGATATTTGACCGGTGAGGCGTTGTACCTCCTTCAGCGTTTAAGGTGGCGATATGTCTAGAATGGCTTTTATCTTCTCAGGATTAGCCTCAATCCCACGATTGGTGATCATAAAACCTAAGAACTTGCCAAACGCTATACCGAAGGTGCACTTGACTAGATTCAATTGCATGCTATAGCGTTTAAGCTTCGAAAGGTTTCTTCGAGGTTGACAACATGAGCCTCAACATCTATGCTTTTGACAAACATATCATCTATGTATGCTTCTATGTTTCGGCTGAGTTGATCCTTAAAGACTTCATTGACCAACCGTTGGAAAATTGCTCCTGCGTTCTTTAACCCAAAAGACATGACTTAGTAATAGTATGTATCGAACTCGGTAGTGAAGCTTTTTTTCTCTTCGTCTTTTGATACTATTTGTGTTTGATTGTATCCCGAGTAGGTATCTATAAAACTTAAGAGCTGGTAGCCTGAAGAACTGTCTACCAGTTTGTCGATATTCGGGAGAAAATAACTATCTTTCGAGTATACATTGTTGAAGTCGGTGAAATCCACACATATCTTTCATTTACCATTGGCTTTCTTTACTAGGACCATGTTGGCTAATAATTCGGGATACTTTACTTCACGGATAAATCCAGTGGTCAGTAACTTTTGGACCTCTTCTTGGATGGCATGTTGGCGTTCAAGGGTGAACACGATCTTCTTTTGCTTGATTGGTTTGTAATTGGAGTTTACGATTAGCTTATGAAAAATGACTAAAGGATCAATGTCGAGCATGTCCTCAGGAGACGAAGCAAAAACTCTGGAGTGCTATCCCAGACAATCGATAATTACCTCTCCTAGGGACATAGACAAGCCAACTCCGATTCGGACAATGTGAGTACGATCATCAAGAGGACGTAAGGATCGGGGTCGCTCCGAATAGTAACAACCCCTTCCGATATTCTAAACTTCATTAAATCATGTGTTTAGTATTGTGTAGTGTTTCCAACTCATCTAGACTTGGTCGGTCAAGGATGACGTTGTACGACGAGAATAGTTTCATCACATGGAATGTGCCTTTGATGGTTGCATGGTTAGGAGGAGTCCTCAGAGTCACTGTGAGGGGGATGATTCCCTCTAGATAAATGCATTCGTCGGATAATCTCTTGAGGGATCCAATTGAGGGCTGAATGTGTGAAGAGTTAAGACCCATCCGTTGAAATGCGTTCTAAGTGAGGAGATCATAGTCCACGCCCTGGTCGACGAGAACTCTTTTGACTGTGTAAGACGCTATTCTGATTGTGATAATCAAAGGATCATTATGACTAGAGTCGACTCTGATTAGATCGTTATCATCAAATCCGATAATTGGCCTTTTTTTCTTAATTGTAGTCATGTTTTGCTTGGTGACAAAATGTTAGTGAGAAAGACTGGTGATTGTTTGTTTCCACTGATGACGCCAATTTGTTGGAGGTGAGTTTTGACTCCATAGATCCGATTCTTTCTTAACTCAAACGATAACTTAGATGAAGAATTTAAAACCTGCAAAAGACCACTGGAGGGTGTTTCGACAGGGAGGCTCCAACGTTCAAATTAGAAAAGAGCGGTTTTCAAAAGAAATGAAACAGATTGAGAGAGGGAGAGCAGATCTCCATGTGATTTGTGTGTCAAGTGTTGATTCAAAGAAACTTATCTGGGTTTCGGTGTATCGAAGGCTTTTATATGAGGAGCAGTGAGAGCTGTGTGCATTCAGGGTATAGTATCGCTAATTTCCTTATGAGAAGATTCAAAAATTTCGAAATTCAGCTGTCTGAGATTTGAAATTGTTATCATTTAAAAAGTTTAATTATACAAAAAAATTCTTCCCCTTATCGATTATATTCGCGAGAATTTCCTTCGTTAACTAGAAAATACATTTCGTGCTGAAATAGAAAACCAAATTAAAGTGAAACTCGGTCGAATATTACCATTGATTGATAGAAGTCGAAGCGATCAGTCCTTTAGGTGGCCGTTAGTCATCGGTTGAATGAGAGGAGGTGACCGTTCGGTCTTTGCCGAAAGTATTCGTGAATCGGTCGATCTGTTCTAGTCAGTCAGCTAATCTGTCTGTTGTTCGGTTCAGAAATTGAAACTCTTGTGATCATAAGTATTAGGTTAAGTCTTCGATCATCTAATTATTGTACTGATTGTTGTTTGAATCATATTTCATCGACCTAAATTAGGCTTTCTCTACATTGGATTCAATTCCCCCCTTCTGGATTCCAAATAGATAAATTCCTGCACGATCTAATTCTCCATGTCAAATCCAAATTCCGGTTGATACCCCAACAAGCCCTTTCTCTTTTCCATGTTCAATGTGACACTCGCTTTGGAGAAAGAGTGATAAGTTACTGGATTATGGTGATGAGAATAAACGTAGACTGCAATGGTGGTTGTAGGAAATAAAGAAGAATTCTTCTCAACATGAAAGGTAAATATTTTTCATTTTCCCAATGTTACATAAGGCAAAAATTTGTGGGGTTTAGCTAATTTTTTTTCCCCCTTCTTTTATGCTATTTTGATTTGAAATGTGGAAGAGTTGGAGACACATTTTGATAGAGAAGCCGCAATGCAAGGTAATAGTCTGTGGGAGATTTAGACCTGCAGGTGTGGCTATACATATTAGGAAAAAGAAGAAACGCAGAGTTGAAATACTGGAAATACACGAGCCACCTGAATCTTCATTAAGGCCTTTCTTGCCTTTGTGACCTTGCACGTTATATGTAACCAAGGAAGAGAGAGAGAGAGTGCCCAGGTCCTTGACGGTGTTGCTACCATGGACTTTGATGGTTGCGATTATTTTGGAAGAAAAATAATCTTATTGAATTTCCATTTTATGTTAATCTTTATTTACAAACTTAATTTTTTTTTTCAATAAATACCCACATCCATGTATATATCCAACGCATTCGTTTTAGCTCTGAAAAAAAAAATAATTGTTCCATTAAAATTTACTAAATTTATTACTTAAAAAAAAAAAAAAAGAACTTAACACTCTTCTTCATTGCACTAAAATTTGACCACAATCTGTATTTCACGCCATGCGTAAGTAAATTATCATTTGAAATAATTGTTCAGCATAAGCAATTATTTTTATTATTAAAAAACCTATAATGTATAAAATTCTAACAATTTAATTTTTTTAAAAAAAGATTACGAACATTACCTATAATAATTAGTATAACCAATTAAAGTTTCTGAAATCATATAAAAAAATTTTAAATCGAATTATAATACTAAGTTAGGATGGTTTATATAGCAGAGTTATTTTGGTTATGCGACTTAATTAATATTAAAAAAAAAATTATTGAACCCCAAAAGGTTAACCAAGTATTCATGAGTAGGATTAAGCAATAAAATTAAGGCAAATTCTTTGGTGAAGGAAACCTAAGTGCCATGCCCGGTACTGTAGAGGTTCAAATAAAACAAAAGCATAGATAGAAAACAAAGTATTATTCGATATAAAATATGTGTTAATTCAAAATTAAATTGTTGTTGAATTCCATGACTCAACAAAAGAGAATAATATAATAATTATCTTTTATAATAAGAATTCAAAATGATTAAATATATAATTATTAATAATAAGATAAATAAAATAAGAATTCAAAATTATAATTAGATAAGTAAATAATTTATTAAATATGAGAAAATATATAATTATAAAAATTATAAAAATTTTTGTATATATATTAATTAATTTAGTATTTTGAAAATGAAAAACATTGATAAGGAGAAATTTTTATGTATCAGACACAGCTACCACAATAAAAAAAGTCATGTGGACACAAAATAAAAATGTTTATATCTTCTTTTATTTTGTACATATGATATCTGTGCGGGATTTGGTGTTCTGGACCATATAACAATCCTAATAGTTGAATAGAGGGATAAATAATGTTCCTTCATGCATTTTTTTTTATTAAATCTAAAGTTTCACGTTAATTAATCTGAATCGATCTATTGTCGAATCTGTTAGGGAAAGGTCTCCCAAGGATTTTTTTTTTATTTTTATAGAGACTGAAATCTGAACACATGATTAAGGAATGAGGTATCTTTTTCACCATATCAATACCATTTTGATATATTTTTCATACATCTGAATTACTAAAAGTTATTATTTAAAATTAAAAAAAGGAATAAATTTAAAAGTTATGTTAAATTAAATAAATTCAGTTTTAGCTAAACGCACCCCATATTCAATTTTAATCTGCTGTTAGTCTCATTTAACAAAACTGTTGACCTTTTGGTACCAATGACGGGCTTTCGGCCCACCATGATTTTGCTGAGTACATTGCGAATTGAGTCGAATTTGAATTATTCATTGGCCGTTTGATCAATAATTTGATTTTACTCCATTTTAATCAAATTCTAATAAAATTTGAATAATAAAATTTTAAATTCAAAAACTTATCCAATAAATCAATATATATTATATATGATTATAATATAAAATATAAAATAAAATAAAATAAAAAATATTAATATATTATATAATAATCGAGTTTTTGAGTTTAATTTAAATAATTTTATTATATAATCGAATCAAGTTCCAAACTTATTATTTTATTACTCCTCAAGTTTGAGTTCGAGTCAGATTAAAAAAATTGAATTTGAGTTCGAGAACAGAAATATTTAGGATCAACTTGATTCGAATATACTTCTATTTTCTAGTATTTTTTTTAAAAAAAATTCACCTTAAAGAACCTCAAGCTTTAGAGTATATTTGAATGGAGTGATTTGGGAAGAAAAAAAAATATTAGGAAAAAAAATGTTTATTTTTTTTTATTTGAGAGTTTTATATGAAAAAAAAAAGAAAAAAATGAAAAACTTTTTAACTTTTAAAAACATAAAAATTTTCTTCTCAAAATAAAAAAAGAGAAAAAATTAAAATTATCGTGCATTAACTTTTTAATATATGAAATTTATTTTAAATAATAATAATAAAAATATTTAATTCTAAATAAAGAAAATTATATTTTTTTTTTCATTTGTCGATTAAACTCTTCTACTCTCTACTAAATTCCCGAACACACGGTTATGAGCACGAGCAAAAATCAGGCCCTAATCTGGATTCATGACACGTTGAATGAACCGCACGCGTTCTGGTCAGAAGTTGCAGCCCCGCAATTTCGGCATCTCAGTATTTATTCATTGCAATCTCTCTCTCTCTCGGCTTCGTACCTGCGCAAACCCTAGAACCCAAAACAAAAACCCTAGAATTCATTGAATTCCAATTCCAATGGCGAGCGACAAACATGAATCCAAAAGAAAGCACCGTCGCTCTCCCGACAATGAATTGGAAGAATCTTCAAAGCGCCACAAACACCACAACCGTCACCACCATCGGAGACACAGGAGTCGTCATCGTGACGAAACCAAAAAACGCGAAGACGAAATCAGGAACGAAGAAGAGGATTTGAAGAGAGAGGATTTGCCATCTCTTCCTCCTCCCCCTCCTGTTATTTATCGCCAGGATTATGATATGGAGGAAGGCGAAATTGTTGAAGAAGACGAAGAATTCGCTAAGAAGAAGCCGGATTCGGATGTTGAGTCTGGAGAGATTGATTCGCTTAAGGCTCTTGCTAATGATTCTGATAACCTCCAATCGGTGCGTTTCAAATTTCTGAAACCCTAGGGTTGTTTACTTTTTTTATTATTTCAGGGTTTTGAATTGCGTGATTTGATGTTCTTCTATCTGTTTTCTAAAATGTTGTATATAACCAAAAAAAGAGAAAAAAGAAAACATAAAAAAATGTGGTATAAATTTTTTGATAGTACATGGTACAATGTTTCAACGATGAAACTATGTTGAATTTGATATTTGTTTGTGATTACCTACGACTTGAATGCTGATTTAACCACTTGTTAATCCTCCTTGTTCTGTTTCATAGGAAGGTAATGCTAATGCTGGAATACTAAGTGGTGAAGGTCGAGATGCAAACATTAAAGAGAAGGGCATAGAGGTTGAGAATAACATTGACTTGGATAGTAATTCAACTGTAGATAGAAAAGAAAAGAAAAGTTACAAGAGTGAGTTTGATGACAAGTTTAATGATGAGGTTGATGTGCCAAGAGATAGCTTTGCGGATACTAAAATGAAGAACCATGCCAATGGGTATTATGGTAGGGCCTCAAGAAATGAGGATAGTGAGCCTCGTACAGAGTCTCGGTTGTCCCCATCAAAAAGAGGCAGCGAGGAGAAGAGTTACTATGATAATGAAAAGAAGAACCTGACGGTGAATGAAGGTAAAACTTTGCCATCTGATAGTAGAGGGGAGAAGTACAAGAAATTGACAAGGTCACCATCTTGTGATAAAACGTTGCCATCTGATCGGGCTAGGGAGAGATCTCGTTCCCAGAGTGTTTTAGAAGAGACATCTCTTTCAAAATTAAAGCACTATAGGGAACAAGATTCCTATGCTGAAAATAGCATTCGCAGGAGGGTTTCTGATGATGATGAGAGGCATAGATATGATAGGGATTACCAGCATGGTAGAAGAGATCTAATGAAGGATAAGAGAGGGGAGCGTGCGGAAAGTCACGGCAGGTGTGTGGAACAGGAGGAAAGAGAACAAAGTGTCAGTCACAGTAAGTATTTGGAGCGTGACGAAAGAGAACAAGGTGTAAGTTACAGCAGGTATGTGGAGCATGAAGAAAGGGAACGAAGTGTAAGTCACAGCAGGTATGTGGAGCGTGAAGAAAGAGAACGGAGTATAAGTCATAACAGATATTCTGATCGAGAGGACAGGCGCTGGGAAGCTAGAAGTAGAGATGAGAGGAGGGAGGTGGGTAGGAATCGGAAAAGGGACAAGGAACAGGACTGGAAAGTTGATAGGAATGAAAAAACTGACAGAGAACATGATCGAAGCACAGACGGGGATAGGGAAAGGGATAGGGATAGAGATAGAGAGAGGGCCAGGGAGAGGGATAGAGCAAGAGACAGGGAGAGAGCCAGGGAGAGGGAGAGGGATAGAGACAGGAAATGGGAGCAGAGGGATAGGGAAGATGACAGGATTAGGAACAGGAAGTCAGAGAGAGATAGGGAGAGGGAGAAGGACATTGAGAGGGATAGAAAAAGTGGTAGAAGTAGGGATACAGAGACAGATAGGGATAGGAGGCACAACACTCGAGATGGCTACAGTGATCGAGATAAGAACAGTGATTCAAAATATTCAAAGGTCTGTGATTCTGAGGCTGGCTTATTGGAACAAAATGAAAGCAAACTCAAAAGGTAATTAATTCTATTATCTGATTCATTCTAGCAGCTTCTTTCAACTTTCACAAGTATTTTCAGCACATTTATGTGAATAAGTCCCCTTTTTTAATTCAATTGTAGTTTTCTTTGAATCTTGTCTTATTATGTAATTACCTGCTGTAGAGTGGAAGATGAACAGGAAGACTATCAAGAAAGTATAATCATGGAGCAGGAAGAGGATGATATAAACAGAATAAAGGAGGAAAGCAGAAGGCGAATGCAAGCCATCCTTGAGAAATATAAAAGTCAGACATTGCTGCAAGAGCCTCATTCTCAACCGGTGGATCTTGGGAAAGGTACTACGTCTTTCATTTTTTTTTTTTTTTTGTTGCTTTGAAGGTTTTCTTCTCTGAGTGATGCAAGCTACTCTCCAATTAACCTGTGCTTGATGAGATCAAATATTGGCTAGATTTGGTGCCGTATCTTTCCTAAACTTGTTTTGCTACAATCTTGATTCTACAACACAGGGGGCTTGTATTTTTTGTTGAATGTATGACAAACTTGCTTGACTGTTGTTTGCAAGTATTAGAAAATTCTTATCATTAATGAATGTATTCGAGATATGGAAACAGTCTCTATGCAAAATGCAAGAGGAATGCTGCGTACATATACGTCCATCCTCCCCCTACCCCGTACTAAGCCGGGGAGCACTTTGTGCACCGGGTGAGACCTTTAATGACAACCCAAATTCCCTGATTTTGAACACTTGTTGTATCATCTGACCCACTGTCCATTTGTTTGGCATTTGAGAACAAGGCTTGTAATGTGCTAGGCTAATATATCTGACACTCTTTGCTTATTGTTTTCATCAGATAAGATGCCTACTGGGCTTCCTGGCGATTCAACTGCTATTGTTAATGCTAAGAATGATGGTGCTGATGTCTATGTTGTTGATCCATCTTTGGGAAAATCTCCCCTTCCGAATGGAACCTCTGCTCCTGAGAGGGCTTCTGCTGCCGCAGCTCTGGGAGAGGGTAGCCCAAAGGTTCGTCTTTTTTATTTGCCAATGCATGAACAAAGTTTTTTTGGGAAATCCTGCATCCATCACTGATCAGTCGACTTTATTAGTTTTATCTGCCAAATGTTTGTCAATGTAGTTCATTGTTCGAGAAGAGAGTCTGTTTCTTTCAATCTTGGTAAAGAAATTGAGGCTATTCTTCGTTCTTTTCTTTGTTTTCCTAGTTATGTTTACATGACTTAATTATTTTGTTTTCTCATACGGATCTATCCACATGTGCAGAGTGAAAGATCAGCAGATGACATGTTCTGTGATGATATATTTGGAGAGTCTCCAGCTGGAGTCCGTAAACCGGTAATGCCTCGTTTAATGGATAAACTGGTCATTATATTACAAGATTTTCACCGGCACGTGAAGAGAATAACAAGATTTGTTGACATTGTTTAGGAAAATCAATTATTATGGATTGGTTTTTTGTTTGTTAAATACTAAAATGATTCATATTTAGGTTTTCTGATTAATGTTTGATACATTAGCTAAAATCATCTTTTATTATTTTTTTAACCAGGGCAAAGGAGATGGTTTGCTAATTGAACGGAGTGGTCTTCATGATAATTGGGATGATGCTGAGGGATATTACAGTAAGTTTTCTCTAAATTGAGTTCTACCTTTCTCTTTGGGTTGTTTCCCCCCCCCCCCTCCAACTTGGATGTTTCCTCTCTTTTGAGTTTGTGTTCGCAGCTTGACCCGGAGTTAGTTAACTTCATTTTTATATTGCTTTTTTGTCATCTACCCAAAAGCCCTCTGTTTTCCTTTTCCTTCTTAACCAATTCCACCATTCTCTTCTGTACGTTTTAATGTAATTAGCTGTTAGCGTTGTCATCCTTGGTGCGTCAAAAACTGCTGAGTGTTTCCTTTGTTCTGTTCTATAATTTTGAGAATGCTTCCTAACTTATTGATTTGTATTTCCTAGTAAGGCTGGTATAAGCTGAGTTGCTGGTAGGTTTCGGAATACCTAGTTACCTATAGAAACTGAAGGTTGAAGTCATTCTTTTGAGTGGAATCTTCTAAGTCTATTTTATTTGCCACCTTTGGAGTTGTCTTTTCTCCATTTATTTGTAATCTGCTCACCTTTATTTATCACATGTCCACAATTTTATTTTTGTCTTCATTTATTACCTTTTGGGGGTTGGGTGGGGATTTCATGAACTGCATGTGAAACAACTCTTTCTTCCATTTCTAGCACCATTAGCTGAAAATGAATTATTTCATAGAACAGAGAATCTGTATCTGACCGTGGGAAACAGGTTTCTCTGGTTTCACCTTGGTATTTACCGTATGCAGGTTATCGTTTTGGAGAAATTCTTGATGGCAGATATGAAGTGATTGCGGCTCATGGAAAGGGTGTTTTTTCAACTGTAGTTCGTGCCAAGGATCTCAAGGCTGGAAAAGGTGATCCTGAAGAAGTGGCAATAAAAATCATAAGGAACAATGATACAATGTGAGCAAACATGCCCCTCCTTTTATTCGGTTAATAATTTGGTTCCACTTCTTACAAGCTGTCCTGGATTTATCTGTTGGAACAGGTACAAGGCTGGAATGGATGAGCTGGTCATACTGAAGAAATTAGCTGGTGCAGATCCAGAGGATAAGCGCCACTGTGTTCGTTATCTGTCAAGTTTCAAGTACCGAAATCATCTTTGTCTAGTTTTTGAATCTCTTCATATGAATTTACGTGAGGTTCTAAAAAGGTTTGGTCGTAACATTGGCCTTAAGCTAACTGCTGTGAGAGCTTACGCGAAGCAACTGTTTATTGCTCTGAAGCATCTTAAGAACTGTGGTGTACTTCATTGTGATATTAAACCAGATAACATGCTGGTAAACTTCTGGGACTTCTTTTATCTGCATTTCCTGAGTAATATGCGCATTGGTACTGACTGTTTTCTGTTGTATCCATTTCAGGTGAATGAGGCTAAAAATGTGTTGAAGTTGTGTGATTTTGGCAATGCCATGTTTGCTGGTAAAAATGAAATCACACCATATCTAGTGAGTCGCTTTTATCGTGCTCCTGAGATCAGTAAGTTTTCAGTTGTAGCTCTATTTTTATTTTTTTCTTTCATTTTTTTATTTACCAAGTGATGCTTGTTTTCCCCTAAGATGCACAGGAATTGTGAATTAGAACCTGTCTTTCTCATGCCGTGTCAAAATATGGTACTTGCATGATACTTTCATGATGCATGTCTAGTACCCCATTTGGTGTGTTTTTAGTATTTATTGTCGTTTCTAAAACATCACACACATATGGGTACATGCCAGATGCTTGGGGATATGTCATGTGGTAATTATTGATAGAGCTTTCAAATGATTTTACTGTTCAGTCTGACCATATGGTAAATTTCAATTAAAAGGCGCCTCTGAATCATCTATGTTGCTTAATTTGGAACTTTGTGAATAGATATTTTTTCATAAATTTTCAGAGTTTTACACGCAGTTATGTAATTTAAAACATTATTCTGATGTTGTATGCTTTCATTTGTTTATTTATTCAGGGATGGGGTTGGCCTTATTGCTATGTCTACTGTGCATCTGTATACCCTACCGGTCTCTGTGCTTTAGAGGCTCATATTTTTTGATAAAATATAATTTTGTCAATGAAATATCAAATTAAAATTTTCGAAGTTTTACACAGTGGATGTAATTTTAAACGTTATTTTGATGTTGTATGCTTTTATTTATTTATTTATTCAGGGGTGATGTTGGCTTTATTGCTATGTCTACTGTGCATCTGTGTACCCTACCAGTCTCTGTGCCATAGAGGCTTTCCATTTTTCACATTGTTTGATAAATTATAATTTTGTCCATGATATATCAAATTTTAAGTAGAAAATTTTGGGGCAGTTCTTGGATTACCATATGATCATCCCCTGGATATCTGGTCGGTGGGTTGCTGTGTGTATGAGCTTTATACAGGGAGGGTTCTTTTTCCTGGCCCCTCAAATAATGACATGCTCCGTCTGCACATGGAGTTGAAGGGTCCTTTTCCAAAGAAGATGCTAAGAAAGGTGAGCTTGGATTCTTTTCTAAAAATGATTTGCAACATAACAGTCAGTTGTTTTGGACACTACCTTTACAGATGTAAAAGTGTCGTTCTTTTCTGTTTGCATTCATTTAGTTTTCTTCTGAAACTTATACATGGCTTCTCGTGATCGGCTTCTTCTAATTTTTCATATTTTTCACTGTGTTTTATGTTTCCTTTATTTAACAGGGAGCATTTATAGATCAGCATTTTGACCAAGATTTAAATTTTCATGCCACAGAAGAGGATCCGGTGACGAAGAAGGTAATAGTGGATTGTGCTTCATTTATGATATATATATATATATATATATATATATATTTTTGTTTGATTTAGATGCCTTATTTTCCTGCCATTGACATTGACCGCCCTTTTGTTTTCTGTTTGTGCAGGCCATAAAGAGAGTGATTGTTAATATCAAGCCAAAGGACATTAGCTCAATAATATCTGGTTCTCCTGGTGAGGATCCTAAGATGTTAGCCAATTTTAAGGATCTTCTAGATAAGGTATTTGTGTTAGATCCAGAGAAGCGGATGACAGTGTCGCAAGCATTGAGCCACCCATTCATCACGGGCAAGTGAACAGTGTTGCTGACTTTCTGACTCCAGAATTGCTGTTGCGCTAGATATATGTATATTATGATCTCAATTTATAACCAGATCTCTAATCATTTGGCATTTCTGTCTTTTATCTTCTCTGTGCTGGCATAAAAGCTTTGGACTCAGTTTGGCGATGTTGAAGTCGAAGGAATGATGTTTGGTCTGGAGACCACATTGCAGTTCTTTCAGGGGTTTCTATTGTAAGACAACTCGCCAAAGGCGTTTTCTCTTGTAATCTTTCTTGATGATGGTCATTGCAAAAACTATTCCTCCTCATTTTCGCTCATCATATTTATATATCTTCCCATAAATAGAATCTCGGGTTTACAGTACTATCCTTTGAATTTGTGAATAGAGCTTGTTACTTCTTCTCTGCTAAGGTTTGCTGTGGGATCTTCCCAGTCACTTTGTTTCTTTGCCTCAAGAAAATTATTCTCTCGTCTTTATAGGTTCTTCGGTAATTATGATTTCATTTTTTGGGGAGGCATGTGCTCATTGTCTTCTTATATTTTATCCTAATTAATCTGCAATATGTTTCCATTATACTATTCTTTTGTTTTGGTTTCTGGAGAGTCTAATTTTATTTTTCATTCAGGATAGGTGCCAGTGCTATGTGGCCACCCTTCAGTGCTTTAAT
This sequence comes from Dillenia turbinata, assembly GCA_037126225.1. Taxonomy (NCBI): domain Eukaryota; kingdom Viridiplantae; phylum Streptophyta; class Magnoliopsida; order Dilleniales; family Dilleniaceae; genus Dillenia; species Dillenia turbinata. Next base: position 17,587,170 of record JBAMMX010000019.1, read on the forward strand.
GCTTTTCAGGCACCCTGGAGAAGGTACCTTGGTTTGTTTACTAGGAGCTTATTGGCCCTTAAATATTATCATCATAATAGTCTAATATGTTGTGTTGCTTGCCTATCCACTTGCTCAAAAGGGAATTATGCCACTTAAATTATTGAGCTGAATTTCCCAGAGAATTCGTTTCACTGTGTGTTTGCTTCACCACAGTTATTTTTCCTAAGAGTTGACATGGTATTGTAAGGAGTTCAGTTTTTAGCGTTGAAAATGGTTTTGAAAGGGTTTAGTGATGCATTCTAACGTGTGGTTTACTGTTTGAATTCCTGCGGAGCATTTTTGACGCTGTTATGTTCTGTGTTTTAGCATTAGTTGCAAAAATGTATGTTGGGCACTTCTTAGTCTCATTTTGATTTTATATATATATATATATTAATTATTTTTTAATCTTTCCTTTGCTTTACTCTTCAACTCGTCCAATTCTGAGCTGGTTGTTTTGGACAATGTATTTGATTGCGGGTTTCTGGTGTCATTACCCTTTTTATGTTCCACAATTTGGTTTCATCTTGCATTTTATTTTTTTGGTTTGTACTTTTTGGTTTTTGTCATATGCTAATGAAATTGTTTGACTTCTGGTTCTTCCTTGGTTGTTCTGGAGGCAATTGCTAATGGAGCTGTTAATGGGCTGCCACTGTGAAGTAATCTAGGTAAGTTGTAGTTTTATATGTTTCAACTGTATCTTTCTATAATACTGTAGGGCTATGCCAATATTCTTTCTCCATTTTGGATTTTGTATTGTTTTGTAGGGCAGCCCCATTCTTTCTGCCACTTATGTCACTCTTCCAACATTTAGTAAGTTATGTCTCTTGTGTCATTACCGTATGGCAGGTATGTCTAATATGTTTGACTGTTTTGACTTCTGGCAATTTACTGCTAGTCTTCCTATTGCATAAAGCTCCTTAGATGTGCGCACGGCCACACTCGATATACATGTCTTTTTTTTGGGGGGGTTGATTGTGTGCCATATTGGAAGCCTCTTTCTCTGTGCCTCGATTGTGTGGTTTGTCCCTGTTGTCTCCTTGGTATCTTTGAAGAGAATATAGGTCAAGGTCTGAAATAATGGTCCAGATATTCTTCTTACCCAAATATATGGAAAGAAAAAGTTTTAGCAAAATTGGCAACATGGGGATTCAATGTAATTTTCCTTCCCTTTTACCTTACTAAATTTTTTATTGTTGCTGAGGAATGTACCATACTTAATGCTGAGGTGTTTTAGGTGTATCGATCTAAAATTGTCATTTGATGAGTGTGACAAAGCAGTACTGCTGTTCCAGTGATAATTTGTTATATTGGTGCTTGCCACAAGTAATGCCATGTATGTGAAGTAAGTGTGCTGAGGAAAAAGGAGTTGAAAGATCATGGACTTTATCCAAGTAGGCCAAGTATGAAGAATGTTCAGCTGATATTTCTGTCACACTGCCTTATTTGCAATAAATCCGTGGGGATTTTGCTGTAAATAGGTAATGTTGATTAGGGCTATGGAAACTGTTGTGAGAGGTTGAATCATAATCTCAGAGGATCACAGTTTTGGTCTATGAAATTGCAAAGTGTCCTTGGTTTACTCAAGTGGCTGTTATGCATTTTTTCTTTATTTAAAACACATGCAAATGGGCCAACCATGTATTTTCCTTTTTACAAAAATCTTAAGTGGAATTTTTTCCCAACCCCCCCTTACTTCCCATATCCTATTAAAAGTTCCTCCTGTTCTCAAAGTCAATTTCTCTAAAGTGCCACATTATTTTATGTATTAATGTTGCATAAATTGCCTAACAAGAATTTGGAATATACACATCAATATGATCTTTTAGAAATGTTAACTTTAGATTCCTACCATATACTTCCTGCTTGTGGGATGTCTTTTTGTTACATTTGAAAGTAATCATTTGTCAGTGTTTGAGTCATGTAAATTACTTATTTGCTGAATTATAAATATTTGCAAATAAAGTTTAGGATTTTAATCAAAGTTTAGTAGGCAACATGATAGCAATGTTATTTTGGTGTCATATTCTATTTGTAATGTATTAGAACTTTTGGAATATGCCATGTTGCCATTGTGTATTGGATCTTAGTAGCTTCCTAGTTTTTCATTTACTCTTTTACACTCTTACCTTCTCTTCTCTCTCTCTCTCTCCTGCTGAGGCTTTTTTTTGGTTGGGGGGGGGGGTTTGCAATTTAAGTTGTCATTTGTAAATACATTCGATTCCTTCATGGAATAATTCAAGCTGTCAGTTATTTTTGGAGATTGCTATTTTTATTATGGTTGAACTGCAGACTATTTATGGTCTTGCTTGATTGCTATATAAGCCTATTGTTTAAAAATTGATCGCCAGCCTCCTTGTAAATTTAACCCTTCTACAAGCCTAATTTTACTACCCTTACTGTTGGGGCTAAATGGTTGCTTGTGCACCTCGTGCGCCATTTTGATGTAGAGACTTGGAGAGCTAACTTTAACTCCAGGGGTCAGTTGCCAGTTTCAAGGTTTTTTTTTTGGGGGGGGGGGGGTTGCACTTTACTTTTAAATTATTATGTTTTCATTGCCATTTATGTTTATTTTATCTTGAGGGATGGGGGGTGTTCATATTTGAATCTGATTTTTCTTCACAAGCAGATGACTTGGAAACCTTTCTTATATGCTTCGCATAGTTGCCAAACAGTAAATACATTTTAGTTTGCCCTTTGTCTTTAGTGTCCCCATTGAGATTTTCATAGCTTTTGATGAGATGCTGCTATGTACCTTGTGAACCAAAGTCTGTATTTGACCACACATTCCCATAAATGCTTATTATCCTCATTGTGATCGACACTAGTCTGTAGTTGACCTCACATTTTCACACTTTCCAATAATGTTAGAAGTCAAATAAGGTTAATGTTGGAACTCTCAAATCAAGCTTGTCTGATACTGCAGTTCATATTTGAGCATGATGGACTTTCTGATCCATGTTGTTGCTGTTTAGCCGCTGTAGCACCACTACAGACGCCACCTTGACTGCCACTAGTTGCACCACCTCGTGTTGCCTTCATATACCATGCATCCTCCGCCACCACAATTGTTGCAACTCAACTCTCTTATGATGCAGGCATCATGATCACTATGTTTTACTACCCAATACCTACTTTCCTTGCCACACTGTTGTCACCCATTACAGCCAACAGCACCATCATTACCAGCAACATGCCTATTCACCTAGTCACAATATTAAGATGGAATCTTAAGTTATTTGAAGTCGTAACGGTAGTTTGTGAAGCATGCATGGCCTAGGCAAGATTTTATTGTTATTTGGACCCCTTGCTTCCTTGCAACATTCATGTTGACATGACTGGCTTGGATATGATTTTGTTTAAATGATACTTGAAGTCATTCCTGGACTAAGCAAGATTGTGTAGGTATTTGACTCTTTAGTTCCATTCGACATGCATGTTGACACAACTTGCTTGTGCATAAATGATGTTAGAACATTACCGACAAATTTTATTGTTAAGATGCATTGTGACAAGTGGAATGCTTGATCAGATTGTTTTACTTTTTATTTTTTCCTCTCGTGTCTACCAAATGGCCACTTTGTGCTTTTGGTAATGCTTCTTGTCTATATTTCTCCTTGTAAGGGCCTATATCTGAAATGTTCTGCCTGTCATCTCTATTAGCCTCCAGGCGGTGAATCTCTTGCAAATGATATATCTTCGGTTTATATAATCCTTCATAGAAACTGAATTTCTTTTTTAATAAAATCTACCAAAAGTGCTTTTTTTTTGGGGGGGGGGGTTGGGTCATGAAAAATTAATGACAAAAGTGACATCCAAATATTGGAGATGATTATGCATAAAAAGATGGGTAAAGAGGGTTTTTTTTTTTTTCCCTCTTTTCTTCCTTGGCTTGTGTTACACATCAGTTTTGGAAGGCTTCTTGCTTGATATCATCTATGGAGAATAGCATTGTTGGGTGGACCTTGAAAACAAAAAAGAGAGCTGAAAATTTGCAGTGATGGTGTTTTTGGGGAGTCAGGAAGAGGATCCAAGGATTATCAATGCAAGATTGTCTTTGGGGGCAGTTAATATTGCCTCGTTTGGTGTCTGCTTTTCTGCTACATGAGCTGGTAAATCTTCATTCTCTTTTTGCGAGGTGAGCTACCTTTTTAGGCTGATTGTAAATTTCTTGTTCTGTCTGCAATTTTTGCCTCATGACCCCTCGCCCTCATTTTTCAACCTGCGTTAAGCCTTGAAAGCCAGGACTGGGAACTTCGTTGGTTTTATGCAATTTTAAGTAGTTACATAACTCCACCATTAGTTTGCTGTATGTTTCATTTTTAAAAGCATTCGTGATCAGTTGGTAGCATCGTGGTATTCCTTGGCAAAACAAGTCAAGTGCATGCACCAATTTTGTGTGGGAGCATGAGACTCTCATCTTGAACTTAAATTTAACTTCCATCTTGCACGCTGTCGTAAAACTTATTCATGTTCTCATTGATGGTGAAATACATTTATCTGTGTAGTTATGCAGGATTTGTTGTTGGTGTATTTGTAGTCAAACTTATTCATGATGGTACTGGGCCTTCTTATTAATGTATTTTTGAGTGCAGTGATGCTGTCAATGTCGTTTGTTGTTTGTCGTAAGAGAGAGTTTGACGGCGTAATATAATGTGTTCTCAAATTAGTCACTCTCTCTTAGTCTATCTCATGAAGAGCTCTGGCTCTTCAAATTGGTCTCGTTGTGGTCTTTGTTTTGCTGCTAGTCGTTCAGGAAATCTCAGCTTGGTTAAATTTGTTTATGTACTATTTTTCAATTAACCTAAAAAATTTTGGTAGAAATTATAAAGTTTTGTAACAAGTCAATTTTTTTTTAATTATTTTTTTAGTGATGTGGGGTCATAATTAATAGGCTGGAATATTTTACTGGAAGCCTTGTGCTATCTTTGTAGCTTACGTAAAATGCTTGGGACACCATTTGAACAAGCCAAAAAAAAAAGTGCTTTTCTTTGACCTATATTATTTATTTTGCGAAATGCTATTTTACATACGTTATCAAAAAAATTTTGGTGAGGCCAGCATTGTAAAGCACTTGTTTGGATTGGATTTGGTTGCCCAACTCCTTGTTTGATGAAGTGGGGACATTCTGAGCAGAATCTAGAAATTGATTTTACATTGAATTCTTTCTGATAATGGTTAACGTCCTATGTTTGATCTCCTCACGAGTGTGCAATTTGTTAACTCGGGCAAAATTGAGATTTGTGGTGGAGTTTCATCTCATCAAAACGCCCCCTCGGGGAATGGTGGGTTCCCTCGCATCATTTTGACAACCTTGTTTATATATGAAGCTTGCGGATGCCGTGACAAGTGGCATTGTTTTACAAGGCTTGATTAGGAGAAGTTGTCATTGGCTTGGTCGAATTTTGCCGTCATTAAAAATAATACAATCATAAATACTTCCTAAAAGTAAAATTTGACGAAACACAAGGTAAGGAGTACCTCTCATGACCATCATCGATGCTTGAGAGTAGGGTGACGTGGTGATTACTTTCAATCTTATTTTGTTGGTTTTAAGGTAAGACCAAAATATTTCGAAATGATTTAAAAATTAAATTAATCTGATTTTATACAATAAATCGATATTAATTTTTTTAAGATTTTTTTTTTACTTGATTTGAAAGAATCTTTTTGATCAATTAAAATTTATTTTTAGTATGAAAAGATTTTATTTTTCTCTAATATAAATTGTTTTATTGAATTTGATTAATTTAGATTTTTATTTATTGGGTTTATATGATATTATTTAAATAAGTTATCAAAATAGTCATTTTCGACAGATGCAGATTATTTCGTGACAAAAAAAAAAATTATTAAAAAGAAATTAAAAATAATATGTTCAGGGTCTCAATCAATTTATCAAGGCCTCGTTTTTTGTTTTCGGCCTTGATTTATTACTCGTTTGGATTGCACAGGGCTAAACAGAAAAATAAATAAACCCTACTATTTTAATATGTGAAATAGAATTCATTATTATTTTTACGCTTGATAATGACAGTACAACATAATCATGGAAAATCCTTCGAGTGATTCCATGATACATAATCCACCAATCAAATACTCGAAGGTTTCTATGTGAAGGCAAGGGCAGAACTGCAAATTGATTGCTTCGATGGGTACGACATGTGAAAAAGAGAACTGTCATTTTTTGTGGCCAAAAAAAACAAAAAAAAAATGTTATTATTTTTGCAACTTGATATATAAGTATTTATATGTTTGCATAGGTTGCTCTCTACATCCTCTTTGCTTTTGCTCTCTAAAACCCTTTTGCAGTGCACCGTCAAGAATAGGAGCTGAAACAAGATTCTTTAATTAAATCATCAAAACCTCCTTTGTTAGGAAATCAGAACGTGAATGTAAAGCCTCAGAGGATCAAGGTTAAATCTTGGGGCAATCGCCGGACCACCTGGTAGTTCCTGTGTGTCTCCTATGCGTTCAAAATCTTTTAGGTTTGGTGTTTGGCTTGGACAGGAAAATCACCCAAGAAATTCTCCCAATTGGGTCCCATCCCAAGTTGAAAAGAGAGATGATATTAACCATGCTTAGGCTCACCTTTTTCCGAGCTAGTTCAACTGTCTCAGTCACCCTTTCAAGCTCTCACATTTAATGCAAAATGTTTTATTTGGCTTTCAACACCAGAACCTGATGATTCCAACTGGTAAAATATAGACATTTGAATGACATTTTCTCTATGTTCATAGGCTTTTGTATTAAACACAACAACACTATCTAAAAATAATTTTCTTCTGATAAAATATAAGTGACTTTGTTGTTCTTTCCCCTTACAAAAGATTGCTCTTGGCAGGGGAAGATAAGGATTTGAACTTTTAATCTCAGAGTAAGGGATGAGTACTTGGTACCAATAGATTCAGAAACAACTGATCAAAATTTATTTTGGTACCAGATTTAAAAACATCGGTGTTGTGTGAAAAATCTCTATTTAACTTAATTTATCTCTATTTTATTTTTATTTTATTTATAAAAATAGAATAAAGTTTGTTTCTTATTAATTTGTTTATCACAAAATATATCCTATTTATATTAATTGTATTGCTTGATACAATGACAAACAAATCACTAACTAAACACCTCAACTCTTTTTTTTTTTTTTTTTTTTTTATAAATTACACGAGATTTGAAATCTGAATACACTTAAATTACTCTCTTCTGTCGATAACAAAGCAAATTAATTACAAGGTAACTAGGTATCTCTCGCAAACTTTCATCTTCCAATCAGTTTTAGACATGCATTTAACTTGATTTGTTGATAGTGTATGTCTTGTTCGTTGCTCTGCTTAATAATTTATAATATTTTTTAATTAAAACGAAAATTTTTAAATAAAAACTGCAAGATTTTTGAATAACACTGAAATAGTCATTATATTAATAATCTTTTATTAAAAACTTTGGTGTTCCGTTTGAACCCAGCCTCAATTTTCGTCAATCTCTCTCTCTCTCTCTCTCTCTCTCTCTACCGACGGACAAGATGCATGTACGTAGGTACACAAGAAGTGAAAAGGGGCCTAGGAACAGTCCAAGAAAAAGCAAAACTCAAAGAGGGTTTTTCCCAGTCAGTTCCTTACAATTAAAACACTAACAACAACATCTCGCCATTAAAGTTGGAGAGAGCAGAAACAGAAGAAGATGGTCCAGTCTCTAACACTAATAAATACAAAACTAGTCAAAATCGCGTTACAAAGAAATTCAACATCACAGAATATATCACCACCTAAGGGTTTTGCTTCTACTGCTCCAAAATACAGAAGTTTCAATTTAGGTCTTTAAAGATCAATTTTTTAATTTCCTGAAATCATTTTTTCCCTTCCCATATCTCTCTATATCTCATTTTTCTTCTTCTGCTTTTTTTTATTTATATTTTTTTATTTTAACGGTAGACAGGGTCTGTAAAAGGGATATAATTAGTAATTTTAGCATGAATATCATTAAAATACAAAATATATATATATTTTTTACTAATTTACTTTTCTGGAAGTGATGGTGGTTATACAGATTATAAGATGGGAATAAAACCAGAGGTATTAATTTAAAATCATGTCGAACCCCCTTTTGCTTTTTTTTTTTTTCTTTAATATATATATATATATATATTTATATATATATATATATATATATATATATATATATTATAACCAATATATAAGAGTAAGTGTTAAGATACAAAAAAATTAACTTAAATTTTTGTTAAAATGCCGTGAAAGGGAGTGTTAAAATGCCAAAAATAAAATAAACACATTCTTCTATTAACTTAAATTTTTGTAAAAGATGGTGATTATACAAAATATAAGTTTCTTTTGTATTTTAACACTCATCGTTTTGGCGTTATTTTATATAACTATCAAATGAAAATAGAGGACAACATATTTTGAAGGTTTAAAATTTTTCCACTTTTTTTTTTGGGGAAGAGTTAAATGTTATTTACTTTTATTTTCTCTCTCAATATACATTTATATATTGTCAATATATGTATATATATATTTCAACAAAATCTTTTAACAAAATTTCACAATTTGTATTATTTTACAATTTTTTTTTATAGATCTTTTCTAATATTTTTGAACATTTGACAAAATATTGACAACTTTTAAAATTTTCCAAAAAATTTTGCAAATTCTATGAAAAAAATTTTAAAAATTTCTAATATGCATATGTTTTTGTAATTTTTTTTTTTAGCTAAATACATCAATACTATATATGAAAATGGAGGACGACATATTTTAAAGGTTTAAAATTATTCCCCTTTTTTAAGGAATAATTGATGAACATATTTAGCAAATACAACTTATATTATATTTTTGGGAATATCTTTTTGAAGAATTTAACCCAAGATAGAAATAGTTAAAAATTAAAAAAAATAAAAAAAAAATCAAATATAAGAAAAGAGTAAGATATAATTGAAAAGAGACCGGGTTTGAAATACATTTGTTGAAATAATAATATGACAACATTGCAATGAAAGAATTTTGAGAGAGAGAGTGGAATAATATTTGTTAAAACAATATGTTGACAAAAATACTATTTAGGAAATTTAAGAGGATAAAAAAAGAGTTCAACAATTTAATTTCTCCCTTAAATAAAATTTAATTCTTTCTTAAGAAAAGGGAAACTTTATTGTCGGTCAATTAATTATCAATTTGATTATATAATTAATATAATGTTATATCTTTTTTACAATGTTTAAGTAGAAAGACCATTTGTAAGTTATATTATTATTTCTATCTTTAATTAAAAAAATATTCAATATAAGTAGTAAGATTTTGTCTCAAATTTAATTAATTATTTTGGACTTTAAACAAATAGAAGATAAAATCAAAAAAATTATTGATTTAATAAATTGAATATTATTTTATTCGTTCCACTCGATTGGCTTAAACTCAATATCCTAAGATTACAAAATGTTCACGACATTCCTTTATACGGTCACTAGCAATTACAAACATATTTGCTAAGGTCTGTAAAATACCTATGAAATAAGCACTTCGTGATCATAAGTGTGCAATCAATATAAAAGATATCGAGAGAGTTTTGTCACTTAAGATTCAAACTTGAGTCGAATCAGATTTAGTAAGATCTAACATAATTATCCGATGGTTTATATAAAATATATATATATATGTATATAAACAGGCTGACTTTGTACTTGTTTGAAGACATATAATTTTTTTTTAAAAAAAAATTACTCATTTGGAGCAAGATATGGATTTTAATAAAGCTAGGTAACCAAATAGAAAATGCATATTCATATAGTTGATTTTAATAAATTGGGGTTAAAATTTAATTGAATATTAATTAAGATGATCATATTAATTCAATATTTTGTTGCAAATATCTTCATATCTTATTATGGCTATCTAGTTCACAATTCATGACTTTTGCATAATGTCATATCTATGAGTAAACTTTACTATTTTGTCATACATTAGGTTGTTCCTCATTACCTTTTTTTTAAAAAAAAAAATTTATTTTGTTTTAAATTATTTATCATATCAAGAAGATTAAGAAAGAAATAACTAGTTTCATTTGACTTAACCCTTTTCACTTATTGTTTTCCCACTAAACCCATCCAATGATTGTTTAATGAAAGAGAATTATAATATGTTTTGAAATTTTGGAGAGATAAAAAATATTTATCGAGAAAAAAGGTAACTCGTTAAGAATAAACTATATTTTATATGATTAAAGTTATCTAATTGCTTAATTTCTGGACACAACCTCCGACCACATAGAATGAAAGGAAGAGAATATTCTTTACGTGTGAATATTATATCATTTAATTTAATATTTATTGATAATCATGAAATAGGTGGATATTAGAATTCACAAGGGGAATTTAAAAAAAAAAAAAATCTTTTGCTTAAAATTGGGATTTTTCCAGATATATAAAAATTAATATATCTTTTATGTATCCATCAGCGTACTACGCATGGTACAACCGCGTTTATGTTAAACTCGCCGAAACCTCCTATGTTTTCCCATTAAAATCCAACCTCACTCTTTTAGACTCTTCGTTCTTAAGTAAGCCTATCACACGCCCAAGCAACACACAGTCTTTACACCGGTTCAAATACAGCACACACACGCACACCCTCCCTCGCACCTCTTCACATCTCTCTCTCTCTCTCGTCATCATATAAAGGTGCAAACGAGCAAAGACTCGTTTGTTCTCCAGTGCCTCCTCAAGTCGATCTCTAGAGAGAGAATATCCATACGCTGACCTAGGAATCGAAAAAAGCAGGCATGGGGAAAAAGCTTGATGCTCTTCTGCATAGAAACTTCAAGACCTCCAGATTCAAAGCTCTTGTCAACCTCGGTATATCTCGGGTTGAGGTCTTGAAGAACAAGCGTCAGGTCCGGACATCCTTAGCCCGGTCTGACGTTGTTCAGCTTCTCAACTCGGGTGAACATGAACGAGCTCTTCTAAGGGTATGTTTCTCTTCTTTTGAAACATGGATTTGTCGCTTTTGTTGATTGAAAATGATTGGACTTTGATCCTTTTTTTTTAATAGGTTGAGCAAGTGATTAGGGAACAGAACATGTTGGATGTGTTTGCCATGATAGAGGGATATTGCCTTCTTTTGGTGGAGAGGGTTAATCTCATCGAGCAAGACAGGTTAGTGTTTTATCTTCTTTTTCGATCTCTGCATATGTTTCAACATTTCCTTGAACTTGTTTTTGACTGTTGTTTGTTGGGTTGTGATTCGTATTCTATAGGGAATGTCCTGAAGAGCTCAAGGAGGCAATATCAAGTCTGCTTTATGCAGCTACAAGATGTGGGGAATTCCCCGAGCTTCAAGAGATTCGTGATGTTCTTACATCGTATTATGGGAAAGAATTTGCAGCTCGCGCATTTGAATTGCGCAACAACTGTGGAGTGAATCCTAAGGTACACAGATTCTAGCTTTTCCTTTCAGGATCTCTTTCTTCTTCCTCTTGCTAAATTTTGATGTCTGTCATAAATATCATGCCTAACATGAATCTTGGTTTTCTAGATGATACAAAAGCTATCAACCAGACAAACTAGCTTGGAAAGCAGAATGAAGGTGCTCAGGGAAATAGCATCAGAGAACAACATCACTATGCAATTTGAGGAGGAAACTTCTCTTACTGCTATGGTATGCTAGCCATAAAGACTATTAGACCTAAAACAATGTTTTCGATTATGACTTCTGATTGTTCAAATATATGGGCGTCGGTCTAATGCAAATTTTGGCTTGTTATGTGATAATTACAGGAAAAAGTGGAGGCCCAAATGCCTGCTAATTCAGACAAGGATAAGCTCCAAGAGAACATACATGTTTTTTCTGATGAAATAGCAAACAACGATATATTCTCTGATTCGTTAAAGGCAAAGAAGTACAGGGATGTTGCTGATGCTGCTCAAGCAGCTTTTGAGTCTGCTGCTTATGCTGCAGCTGCAGCAAGAGCTGCTGTTGAGCTATCTCGATCGGAACCCCAGGATCCTAAAGATCAGGGTACTACTCATCATCGAAAGAGGGAGTTACATGATAAAGATGTAGCCATGAAATCTGCAACTGAAACTGCTGGTGAAAATGATGCCCCTGAAATTGAGAAGAGAGGTGCAGCTGTATTGGGATTTGAGAAGATCCACCCGATTCAGAATGTCAGTCTTGACTCAGAAGATGAGGCACTTAACCATGGAATTCTTACTACAGAAGACAAAGAAATTAAGGGTGCTACAGAATTGAAGGGATCAACATCCCCTACAAACTCAGATTCAGAAGAGGTAACCACAAATTTTGGAGACTGCACTAAGCAATTGTCTGAGGACATTAAATTTGACAAAGTTGATGAGAAAAGAGATGAATCTGCTAAGGAAGGTTGCGCAGGAGAGAACCTTCTAAAATCTTGGGCTGGTGCTGGTCTGAAGGAGTTCGGACACAAAATCTCCGGAGCATTTTCTGGTAAACGGCAAGAGATGCCAGGTGCACAACAGTTGAACAAAGAGAGGAAACCATTTTCTGTCGGCACCAAATGGCCGCGTGGGAAATGAAATGTCATGCCCTTTTTTCATATTTGGGTGCTAGCTTTCATGAATATCTTCTGCTTCCTACCTCCCTTGTTTTCCCTACGTCTTGATCCACTCCTTTTGTGCATTTCTTGTGATAATTTGACCTTCCAATGTTTATGCTTTTGTGTAAGATTCTGTGTAGTTGATGCAAATATGGATGTGAAAATTTTGTAAAAGAGATGGATATGCATCTAAGATAAGATTGTTTTCGAGTCAAATATGAAAAAGAAATTCTCAAATCCTAGAGGGAGAACTTTCACTTTTCTGATGAACTTATGATTCACAATAAGAATAGGCTGAGACAGAAGGTCTTTCATAAACAGGTTTAAACCACTGATATTCGATAATTACATTGGATCTGATTAAATTTGGTTCGAGCCAATATGACTACAGATTCTGCCATTCCCTAGAAAGGCAGTCAGATCCTAAAAACCTAGGAAAGCATATTTTCTCCTGTTACTAATATACAGGTGAAGATCATGTAAAGTTTATTTTCAGAGACTTTTCCAACAGGAAGGTTATAAAATGAGAACCATGTTTGCAACATCTCGACCACAAAAAGTCCATTCTAACACAATGCATCTATACCTAGTTTTTGCCAATATTTCCCAGAAAGGATGGTTGAGAAACAGATATGTGCTTCAAATTCCTCTAAAAGGATAAAATGTACTTGGCTAGAGCATTGGATTAATGGTCGGCTTCGAAAAGAGAAGAGTGGATTAAGGTTAATCCCAAAAGTATAATGAGATAACCTGCAAATATACTTGAATGTATCTAACTGCAGTAATTCTCATATTACATCGCAATTAATTAAGGATTTTGGCATGTTGCAGCTGGTCAGCAGAATTATTAAAAGTAAGAGCATAGAGGAATAGCATCCCTTTCAGAAAAATTTAACTCAAAACAAAATGCAGCATATTAACAGGATTCACTCCGAGTATGTTAAAAAAAAAAAAAAAAAAATTGTAAATGCACTCTTAAGTGCTTCTTACTATCAGGTATCATATCAAAAGATGACTACTTCCCTCTTGAACGCTTCTTACTGTCAGGCATCATATCAGCAAATGACTGCAAATTCACACCAACATCTTCATCGTACTCAAGTCCAAGTTCCTCCTGAAAACAAAACCCACTACAATTAGTTCCTGTAATGCCATGTACAGACTTACTAATATCAAATGCAGCATATCCATAACCTTGAATTCTTTGAGATCTTTAGGAGAGTTCTCAGTTATAGCATCCCACATGTCTTTGAACATCCTTTTCCGTTTTCTCCACTGGCTTATTCTGTCCACAAACATTTGCTCAACATGCTTCCTGTCTTCAGGTCTCACCAGAGTAACTCCTTCACGTAGTTTTGCCAATTTTTCCTCCATCCCCTCTACCTGTACATAATTGTATGGTCATCATCAACGGTCATTGGAGAAACATCTTTAAGATCAATGTTACAAAAACAGGTGAACTTATGCCTCATGACTAACCTCTGCTCGAAGTTTGGCTTCTTTGTCATGTATCTGCTGCAGTGTCAAATTTGACCGCAATGTTTTAATCTCTACGTACATAATTCCCAGTTTAAATCATTCAGAAAACAATAAATCCTTAGCCTTTTCTCAAACCACTGATCACTAAAATAGGGAAATTTGGAAGGAAGCAAAGAGAATACCTCCCTCAACCTCAGAAATAGACTTTTTAACATCTCCAAGCTCTTGCTGCAATGTGGCATTGTCTTCTTTCATTTTACCAAGTTCTTCACTGTTGGGTATCTTGAACTGATCTTGCCGAGCAAGATATATCTTCTGCTTCCCATATTCTTTGAAAGAAATACGCCCACTATCAGCCAAAACATCCAGAGCTTTTTGAACAGCAGCCTTCTTGAGGTTAAACTTTTGCAATGAATCCGCAACATTTTGGGAATTCAATGGTCTATTTTGCTGGATTATGATACGCAGATCGAAGAAGTCATTGGACCAAAAGAAAAAGAGGAACATGGGTGAGCTAGAACAAACTAAACGCCCCTATGTGATTATGTAGTTAGGTCATATTGGCAAGCACAGATTGAACTTGATTTTTACAAAGACACATTTGCTTGTAAAAATAAAGTTTATAGTGCAAATTAAAGCAAATCAACTCAACTAACCAAAACCCTGGAAATATCTATTAACCTTTTGGGGGGGGGGGGATTCGATTTTATGGTGAGAAAATTCGGCAGGAATTAGTAATAGATGCATTGAAGTGGCCTCAATTTTACCTAGAAAGTGAACAATTAAACTCTAAGACCAAGTAGCAGTGTAAATCCTCATAATAATTGCAGGCACAAAACTAGATTCAAAAGTATTATTGACAACATCTGTTGGTAAAATTTGAATTGTATACAAAAAAATTGGGAAGAACAATTTAACAATATGATAAAGAAAGCAGATAAATTCAATTTCTCGAGTAATTACTAGATGGCAGTATGAATTTCACAGAGACAGAGAGAGAGAGAGAGAGAGAGAGAGACCTCGTTGACAAAGCTGAGGACGATTTCTGCAAATGGATTCCCAAAATGAAAGAGTGAGATAAAGCATAACAAATTGTAGAAGAATAGAACAATCACGAGCACAATAAACCAATCCACATCCAGTAAAAATAGAAAGATAAAAAGAAGATGACGGACTGTAAGCAGTGGTCCGATCAACAAATTGGGGAGACAGAGAGAGAACCTTCATTGCCATCGGATTTGTGAGCCGGAGCCATAAGATCGGAGGTGGTCAGTAGGAGGAAGAAGAATAAGCGCGGGAACTCAAAAAATTTCGATATCAGCTTCCTCAACACGAGAAGGTTGTGAATGATTATATGATTGGAATGAATTGAAATGAGGCGTTTGCGTTTCCGCAGAGCAACAAGGAAGTGGGGATCAATTAAATAAAACGACGTCGTAGCCACTGGGGTTTGCGTTTTCTCTATGGATCTAGCCAATATAACTTTTGTTATCTAAATCAATGTTTTCTGTTCTCCAAGAGATATGGAATTTTCCATTTTCTATTAAAGATTGGGTTCTGAAAATATGGCTGTTAAAATTAATTTTTCTTTCAGTTCTATTACTTACAATAGGAAAAAGGAATTTTAAGAATCATAAACTGTGAAAATGAGGTCATTCTCAAAAAGTAAAAAAAGTGCTAACAGAAACCGTATAGCAAGAGTGAGTTCATGTTTTCTAGAACGGCGTCGTTTCACCGACTAAAACGACGCCGTATTGGGAAGGTCTGAATGCCGCCAAAGTACAACGGTGCGTATTTTTGGTTTTTCGTTTTAGACTAATAAAGCGGCGTCGTTTAAGAGTTCTTGGGGGAGGAAAAACGATGAAGATATGATTCAGAATATTGGGCTGGGAGTTGAAGAAGGCAAAGGGAATGAGGATGATGAGTGTGTGGACTTCCCAGGCACTTATCTGCAACTCCTCATTCTTCCCTAAATGGATTCCTTCTCAGGTTAACCCTCGTCGTCAGTTAGTCAAGGAAGGACCACTGGTACCGGGTAAAAGTGTCGCTTTCCAAGTGAAACACACAGATACGAGGATTCTCTTCCTCCGCTCCCGGAATTCTACTTCCGCCTCATTCTCTGCTTCAGTTTCCAAGACGAAGCAACCTCTATCGTCGGATGACGATATCGATGACAATTTGCGACGACTGCTTCAGACCCTTCTCTGGTCCGCTGAAGGAATTTATATTTTGTGGCTCTTCTTACTTCCATATGCTCCGGTACCCCTCTCTCTCTCACAACATTCCATATTCATGATTCATGGGCACAAGACAATGTCAATTGTTCATTTGCCTTATGGAAACCGTTCAGGACAAAAAGATTTTCGTGACAGAATTGGTGATAGTCAATTTGCCTGCTTCTAATATTGGCTCAGAAGCAATTAGATCAGTGTCAAAGTTGGGCGATTGAACATTTCTAGATTATGGGTTGCAATGCTTGATTGTGATTATGCTGATCTAGATGCAAACACTCTAGCGGTATTATGCTGTTGCTTGTTTCCTTAATCTATCTATGATATGTCCCTGTCCCTTTTGAGTAATTACATCTGGGAATTACAGTAAAGATCAATGTCTTCGAAAGGCCTTCTGTTAAAGTTTAGTTGAATTTGATGGGTGTTATCTAGTTTAGGTCGTAATGACCCTTGAGACGGTAGCAAGAGGTTGTGGGACTAAATCCTGCTAATACAAGGGTTAAGGGGTTTATAATGGGAGGGAGAGCCACCTTCATTTGTGGCTTGGTCATCATTGGACCAAAAAGTTTAGTTGAATTAGAATGTGCCTAATGGATAAAGTGTAACTTACGTTGCTTTTTTTCTGTTTAAAGGGAGATCCTGTTTGGGCAATCAGTTCTGACACGATTAACGAACTCGTTGGCCTCTCTCTCAATTTCTTATTCATATTGCCCCTCATGAACTCTGGTATGTTGACTTCTTGTTGCTTCCTTCTACAAGAATGTCTGATGCCTAATGTCTCTTTATTCACCCTGTGTTATCTTATTGATCTAGAATTTCTGTTGGCTCAAGTCTTGCTTTCAGTTTGAAGGACTTTGCTGGTGTTTCTTGAGGTCACTTTGTTTGCTTCAATTCTAAAGCCTGTGTAGTGTAAAGATCATACTTTATGACAGCATCTAGGAATATAGCAAGTAGGTATCCATGACCATGAGATCAGGAGTCTGATATGAATTGTCCTTTATTGTCTACTAATCTAACATAAATGCATGAGTCATTTTCATATGCAACATTGGTGAGGCATTTTCTTTTTCTATCATCCAGAAAGTCTGCTTGAAAGTTATGCACAAAGATAGGTTAGACAGAGTGCCTTAGAAAATTGTGATGTCAAGCATTAATAAAAATCTGGCCGTTTTCTCCAGATCAAATCCAACCCAGTAATATATTTTACATTTTGGCCTCCTTAGAGATATGGATTGCGAAGGAAACCATGCTAAAAGGACATAGTCCCATAAGTTTCACCTTTTTTTTTTTTTGGCATTGTAGTTGCAAAGGAATTTTCTGTTAGCTGTTACAATGTATGATTTTATTACTTTTTCATTTATTTCGGGTATTAGGTTTTATTTCCTGTGCTTGCCTTTGTTTGTGGAGTTCATAAACATTTGTTTAGTCCTTGATCATTTCTTGAATGGATTTTGTTTGGCAGTATAGTTGGCATTCATCTGCTCGAAGCGCCAGTACTTCATCCAGTAAAGACTTTACTGGAAGGGCTCGTTATTTTCCATCATCACTTTTAATGACTGCTTTCTAACTTCACATCCAATTTCTTCAATCAGATGGCTGAAGGATTATTCAACTTTGTTATTGGATGGACATTCATGTTTGCTCCATTGCTCTTCACGGATTGCAGGCGAGATAGATACAAAGGGTCTCTAGACCTCTTATGGGGCTTCCAGATGTTCCTCACAAATAGTATGCTTCCTTACTCTTCTTTCAGGATTGATGTTTTTCATGTCATGACTGAGGTTCCAAATATTTTCTGTTTTGGTGATTTTCTGACTTGTCAATCACAATGATTCATGATGTTTCATCGTTATTCCTATTTGTATAATTGGAAACATCCTCTATGCCATTGTGGCTAATGAAGATTGTGCCTGGTCTCAATTCTTTTGTCCGCTTCCTGTGAGAAGAGGGCAGATGTGAAAGCTATTATGATGATAAGGATGAAAGTTGCAATTACAAAATCGGAATAATAGTAATATTACATTTCTTCTTTCTGCATGATTTCAAACTTTCCATTATTCTAATTTGTTGTATGGAAACACTTGTGCGGCTAAGTATCTTATGCTTTAACCAAATATATATGCAATGCAGCATTCTTGATACCCTACATGGCTATCCGGCTTAACAAGGCTGACGCTGAGTATACTCCAAAGAAACCTTCTCTACTCGCTATTGTGATGACTAATGGTGCGTCTCTTGTTGGATTGGTCGGTGGATTTGCATGCATCATGTCTGGACTCTGGTGCCTGTTTGGCAGAATGGATGGTAATTTTGGGAGTTTATCAGAAAGATGGGAGTTCTTGTTAAGCTATCTAGGTTCAGAGCGACTTGCTTATGCCTTCATCTGGGATATATGTCTCTACATCATTTTCCAGCCTTGGTTGATAGGAGACAACCTACGAAATGTCCAGAATAGTAAGGTTGGGATAGTAAATATTCTGAGATTTGTACCTGTGCTTGGCTTAATTACCTACCTTGTTTGTTTAGATCTTGATGAAGAGAAGTAACAAAATTATTGTATCACTAATCAACTCAATCTCATTATGATTGAGTCATTTTCGTTGGGACTCATGCTAGATCATATCAAATGTGTATTTACATGTTGTAACTTCTATGGATTGAAAATTAGGTTATGCTTTTGGTCACTTTTGCAGATTCAACTTAAAAAAACAGTGGTAGTTTGGTGGAGCAAACTTATTGAATTCATGAATCATGCATGCTTACAACATCATAGGACGGCATTAAAAGGATGGATTATGTGCCACCAGAAAAAAATTGGCACGGTAGGCCAAATACAATGAAGCAGACTTCTGGTGCAGAAATAAGTATTTTTGCAGTAAGAAGATCTTGGTAAGGTGCTGCAGAGCTGTGTCCAGTGTTTCAGCTTGCACTTTCAGGGCACACTTTCTTAGCAACCCTTTATTGGGATGTGAGAGAGAATATTTAACGGGCCTCTATCCACATTTTCAAATGTCTGTCCTGCCATTTTGTCTTTGAGGACGTATATTTAACTTTGGTCTGTTGTATGTTATCTTAAACAGAGAAAAAAATTTTAACAAACACATTTTCAAAACTAACATGCAGGCTACAATGTAAGAGATGCAAGAGACCAAGACCGAGTTTTAGCTCAGGTTGACACTGCTTTGTTGCCACAAATTAATGATATCGGTGGCTTGATTAAGTAGTGTGATCATCTTCTTCTGTGAAATCCATGGCTTGCTCTCTAGAGTGGATTTGAGTTCTTCCCATGTATCCTTCCTAGGCCAAAAGAAGTATGGACTCATTGGTACAGTGCCATGGCCAGGAATCGTTTGGTCAAGCGATAGTCCAATGTTCTTCTCCATCCATATGAATTTCAACACCAGCCTTGGCTTCTGTACTTGTTTCACTCGCACTACCACTTCAACATTCTACCATATTTACATACAGAAAAGACAGAGAGAGTGAGAGAGAGAGAGAGAGGGAGAATTTACTAGAGTTTGTGTTTGCGTTAAAATATATATACCTGTTTTTCTTCTGGGATTGTGGCGGAGCCTGAGTTTTGGGTGGATGAAGTTGTCTCCTCAATTACTATTTCTGCTTCTGTGGCTGATTAAGTTGAGAGTCTTGTATCAATCTTGGTTTTGCCTGTTTGTCTGAGGCATGGTGGAAAATTTGAAAGAGCTTTGGGCTTAGTGTGTATGGATAATTTGGATTGTTTGAAACTGTGGGAAGAAAATAAGGAGTATGTGAGAGCACCGCTAACCCCAGATTGAGCTAACGATAACATGCTGAATCGAGAGATCGGGGAAGAGAAGTCTCAAGTTCGAATCTTGAGAATAGAGAAAAAGGATTTGAAAGCGTCAATCCTTCATAATATTTAAATTAAATTAATCAGATAAAATCTGAATATCGATAGATGAACACAAAGAAAGAGTGAGAGAGTGGATATATAGCCAAATATTTACCCGTTAGATGTTTGGATAAGGAGGAGAATATCAGGCAGGGTAGCAGGCTGGAAAGGTCTGAGCTATTTTTTTGGGCCTTAATTTTGTGTTGCTCTAATGGCCTACTCAACTTGTGCACCCGAAATCCATAGCTAAAAAGTATTATCTGACGTACAAAATGTTTTTCTTTTTAATATAAAATAAAAATAAAATAAAATTGAACATATATATATATAATCTTTTTTTTTTTGCATTTTTGACCCAAAAGTCACTACTAACTTCTTTAAATTGGGAAGAACAATACTGTGTTCTATTTTGATTTTTATTTCTTCAGAAAAGTATAACTTCGCATTTTCTTTTAACGCAGGTTGGAAGAGAAAAACTTGCATGCACCATAAGGAGGAACGAAGGGACAAAAGGTAAGTTCCCAACCCTCACCTTATTACTTAATTTTTTTTTTAAGGTGATTGAGCTGCATATAATGTGAATATCTCTCCATAAACCCTTTCGACCATGACACTAACAAAAATTTAGTTCTGAAATTTTTAATAGATCTCCACCTCAAGGATCTTAATATGTAATATATTTAATTATAGATTTGACAACAAGGCGATGAAAAATAACTTACTATATAAAGTTCTATAACTAGATGATTTTAATTTTTATTAATAGCTTTGATTTTCCCTATGATTAAGTTATGAATGAATAACGTACTTGCATGTAATTTTCAAGAATGATTTGATTTCATGCTTTATCTCACAACATTGTATACTTCTCTCTTTTTGATACGATACCAAGTTACAAAATTTTGATAATTCTCATATTTGATAATTATATCAATTTTTTAAATGTTATTAAAAAAAAATGGCTAGGGAGGGACAACGGCCGGTTGATACCCGCTCAGAGACTCGGCATGTAGGGGAAACGTAAGTAATTAGTGTTTAGAACGTTATTTTAATTAATTATTAAAAAATTATAACCTAATTTATCTTTTTAACGTTTTAAGGTTTTGCAACGCGTCGAACATCGTCAAACAATTAAATGAATGTGTACGGAGGAATTGGTGGAGATGTTAATTCGATAACCGTGTGAGTGTGTCACAAACTGACAGTAAAAAAAAAAGGAAATAAGCTATCTTTACAAAGACACAAAAGTAGAAATCGCAAGAAGTGCTATGAAAGGGTATAGATTACAAGAAGGATTGAAGAGGGAGGGGGAAAAGAGTTATAGAGAGAAAAAGAGGTAGAAAGAGAGAGAAGCCAAGAGAAGAACACTCATTTATTCATGTCCATCACATCTTTGTACATGCTATTTATACAATTGCAGATTGATTGTTACTCTAATCAACTCAACTGATCTATTATTACAGTTATTCCATCGGTCTAGTAGTCATTGAGATAGCCGTTAAGTCTAAAAGTCTACATTTTGCTCTTGCTGTTGTCACCATTTTACTCTGTTGCTATTACAGAGTGTTGATCAGGCGGAGGGGCATGATGTATGACGTGTTTAAGGTAATTACATAACTTTTTTTTTCTTTTTTTGTCTCCTACATTTTGCATCGAAATGTAGCTCGCAAAATGGTGCAGCGTCAACTGTCACCGCAAAATAGTGCAACAATAGGCATTACAAAATTTTGCCACGCGATTTTTTTTTTCCTTTGAACATTATCGATATCTAAAATTATATTTCGATTAAATTGATTTAAAAGTTACAGTGGTCTATTTCAAAAATTATTTTTTCAATATAATTTTTTTTATTTTTAAAATTTGAATCTGAGATATTGATTAAAAAATTTAACATTATATTTTACTAAGCTAATTATCAATTAATTTTGTCGCACAATTTCACAACAAACACAACATTGTTGAAAATTTTTGTGATGACTTCAAAATAATGACGAACAAATTTGCAACACGGTTTACGCCTTAGCAAATGGCATCGCAGATCAATTTTGCGTTGCCAATTTTACTCGTTTGCATTGTTACTGTTTTTTATATAATCAATTGATATTCAAAATTATATTTTAATTAATTTATTTCAAATATTATTGGATATAATTTAAAAATAAGATCTCTCAATATAATATTTTTTATTTCTAAGTTTTGAATTTTGATATTTAATTAAGAGATCTAGTATCCTAAATCGATTATCTATTGATCCCGTAGAAATGCATTTTTTTTAGTGGATACGAAATGGTTTTTATGGAAATGGTTTGATATGACCAATAGAAAAACTTGTTCTTTTATATCTAAGATTGAAATAGAAAATTTTCCAAGGTAGAAATTTTGTCACTAAATAGGAAATTTATTGACAAGCTAAGCACATTGTAAGGAGGGAAAAAAAAAAAGAACATGAGAACATGAACAACGGGGGAGAGTATAAATCATACACTAACCCTACCTTTTCAACAAAAGAAAAACATTTCAAAATGCATATATTAGCTAGTGAAGTGGTTTTCTTTTTTTCTTTTTTTTTGGGGGGGGGGGTGTGGGGTGTGGGGTAGAATCCAAAAAATCAGCTCACGATTATTTTATTTTTTATTTCAAAAATATTAAGACAAATAAGTGGCAAATAATATCATGGTCTGTATTTTGCACCACAAATATTTGCCAAAAATGGATGGATTTTGGTTTCTATTCTACCTCTCAAAATTTATTCATTGCATTGCTATGGAAGGGAAATTTTTATCTTACCATCTATTGTACTTGACCCCTCTTCACACAATCTCGTTTTTCACTTGAATTCGATTATTTTGATTTTTTTTTTTTATAAAAAAGAAAAGTTCCATTCAAGCTTTGGCGTCAGACCAGGACGTTGACTTGGAGCTTAACGACGATGGCGACGGAGTTGACTTGGAAGCCATTGACGAGAAGGAAAGGTTGATGTACTTGATCGTGTATCCTTCGCACCCAACGATTTCTCCGCCATTTGTCATTTGGTCCTTTTTTTTTGGGGGCAAAACAACGATCCTTTTAAATCGTCCAAAGCTTTCTTGGATTTGGTAAATAATTCTGAAATATTATTTAAAATTCAGTATTTAAAGAAAAGATTTTTAAAAAAATTATGGCACTCATGGTACAACAAATCCTATGGATATTAATTATCATACCCTAAGAAAAAAAATATAATGGTAACAAAGTTTCATTTTGAATTGAATACAAATAAAGCATGTAAGATGAATTTTGGAAATTATTATATATTTTTTAAAAATGGGCTATATATATCCCTCTCGAATGAATAACTTCGTATCCAAAACCTTTTTTCAAATTTATTCTGAGAAATTTTTTTTCTTGGGAAAATTATTACATAAATGGTAAAAATTAAGTCAAAAATAAAAGTATTGGATTTTGGAAATTATAATATACCTACTTTAGAATAAAAAGTATGTCGAGCTTCATGTCATCTATAATGTATGTTATACTTCTCTAATACATAAAAACTTCTCAATATTAATATTTTTTTATTAGACGTATTCCAAAACTCAGTCCAAAAGAGTCAATTTCCAAAAGACCCACGGAAAGAAGGCATATTTATCAGTATCTAACGTCAGCAATAACAATCTAACAAAGGGCCGTAACCACCCCGATCGATCTATCGAAGAGTCTTAGTCGCCTGGGTCTACCGAACTATAGGGTCTCAGCCGTCCCGATTAACCGATCATGACTCATCAAGCGGAGACAGTCATCTAGATCAGTTAAACAAACGTCAGCCTTATAACCGAATAAGTCTCGAAGACTTTTTATCGGTCGAGCAACCAAACGATGAGTAGCACCCCTGTTGATTAAAGAGGAAGGTCAGAACTTCATCGATTCCAACTTTTTATTTCGTAACAGTAATTCTGAGATCTTTCATATAAAGAAAACATCCCTCCCGAAGAAGAAGGTTTCACGATATAAGAGGATCGTGATCAATTCGTAATATTGACTTCCGAGATTCCCGAATCAGTTCGATAAGGAAAATAGGGTGGAAGTCTCTCAGCGGTACACAACTCTCACAGGTATAAGAGATCTCAAAACCCTCGACATCAGGTACGCTCTCTAAGCCTAATACAGAGGGCACATTGATCACAGGGAACCACTTTCACTCAACTCTCAATCTGTTTCTTTCAAACGAAAACCGCTCTTTACTGACTTGAGCATCGGAGTTTCCCCGCCGAAGCATCATTCGACGGTTTTTGTAGGTGTATCCACTATCGATGATTACTGTTCGAGTCAAGAAGGAGTAGGTATCTATGGAACAATAACCCACCTCCATCAGATTGGCACCGTCCGTGGGAACAGACTAGAGAAGTCTATATTACCATGCCTCCAAAGACTAGAGCGTCTTCTAGAGCTGCCCCCGCTATAGAGGGAACATCCCTATGCCCGTCGAACCTGCTATTTCCTAATAACAAATCCTCCAATCCATAATCCTGTGTTTTTCCCCCGACCGTCGCATCCAGAACTAATTCTGCGACATGCAAATCAGGGACAGCAAGTCAGGGCCCCAGAACCAGAACAAGCAAAACAGCCCCAAATAGAAAGATTGGTATTTGGAATCCAATGAATGAGCAAACAGTTGGAAGGACTCAGTCGAGCCCTTGGACCGGACAACCACTCATTTGCTGTAGAATTTGAATACAAACAACCCCCTGGACGAAAATTCCCGGAACCATCGATGGCATCCCAATACGACCCCCAAGGCCTAAAAGGCAGATTGAACAGCTTGCGGCTGCTGAGCTAAAACAAGCAGGAGTAAAAGACAGGGAAGATCTCTAACGCTCCCTGGGCAAATCGCCATTCGATGTAAAAATTTTGTCAGAACCGACATCGAGAGATATCCTTCTGCCTCCCATGGAGCGGTATGATGGGACAAACGACCTCCGCGACCATTCCGCTCATTTCATAACGGTGATGGTCTCTAAAGATCTCTCGGATTTCGCGATGTGCAAGCACTTCCCTACCACTCTTAAGGGTAATGCCCTAACTTGATTTAATTCTCTTACTCCACTCAGTATCAAGAGTTTTGCACAAGTCCGACAACAATTTGAGGCCCACTTTGTAATCACCCGAGGGGATAAATGGAAATTGACATCCCTCTTATCATTACACCAACAGAAAGAGGAATCTTTCAGAAACTTCATAGAGAGATTAAAGTCAGAAATGCTGAAAATTCCTGATCTTGACCATAATATCGCCTTGGTCGCGCACCTAACGGACCTGCGCTCCTCTGATATGAAGGTCTCCATTGCAAAGAAGCCTTCAGCATCCATCTAAAAATTCTACTCTCGAGTAAAGAAATATATTGCTGCAGAAGAAGTAGAGGCCTTCGATCGACAAAAAGGCCACCATAGCAGAAAAGAACGCAGTCTGTCACCGTGCCCGCGTTCCCCGAAAAGAGGCAAACTAGGAACTTCACCTTCGCAAAGGTTCAGCATCTACACCCCACTGAGCGAAACCCCGAGCCGAGTTTTGTATCAAATAAAAAACAAGTCATATGTCAGATGGCCCCCTCATCCAGCAGAAGAAGGTTCTAAAAAAGACAAATCCAAATATTGTCATTTTTATAGGGACTACGGCCACATAACTGATGAATATAAAAGATTCAAGGATGAACTGGAATTCTTGGTTCGTAGCGAAAAACTACATAAATTCATCAGCTTAGAAGGAAGAGATCTACCTTCCCCAAACAGGCGTAACGCACCAAAGGAGAATGAGCCACTTTGTAGGCCAGATCCCAGACCACCGCGCGAGGAACCAGGAGGGGTGATTCTCCAAGTCCACCATAGAGATGGCTGGCACGAGCCTTATGTTCCCGTTAGCATCTATCCAACGTATGATCCGGACTTCCCGGCACTCTTCTTTTAATAAAGATTTCGCTATTTGTTACTACTCATTGACTACGCGTGACCCGGGGCTTCAAATTACCTTCAAAGAAGAAACTCTCTGAACGGGCGGACACGACCCTGATTCCTAAAGTCTCTAATCAACCGAAGGGTCTCAGCCGCCCAGATCTTCCGAACGAATGTGTCGCTAATATGGAATGAAACTCCCTGAACGGGCGGACACGGCCCTGACTCCTAAAGTCTCTAATCGACCGAAGGGTCTCAGCCGCCCAGATCTTCCGACCGAATGTGTTGCTAATATGGGATGAAACTCCCCGAACGGGTGCACACGGCCATGACTCCTAAAGTCTCTAATCGACCGAAGGGTCTCAGCCGCCTAGATCTTTCGAACGAATGTATCGTTAGTATGGGATGAAACTCCCTGAAAGAGTGGACACGGCCCTGACTCCTAAAGTCTCTAATCGATCGAAGGGTCTCAGTCGTCCAGATCTTTCGAACGAATGTATCGTTAATATGGGATGAAACTCCCTGAAAGGGTGGACACGGCTCTGACTCCTAAAGTCTCTAATCAATCGAAGGGTCTCAGCCGCCCAGATCTTCCGAACGAATGTGTCGCTAATATAAGATGAAACTCCCCGAACGGGCGGACACGGTCCTGACTCCTAAAGTCTCTAATCGACCGAAGGGTCTCAGCCGCCCAGATCTTCCGAACGAATGTATCGCTAATATGGAATGAAACTCTCCGAACGGACGGATACGGTCCTGACTCGTAAAGTTTCTAATCGACCGAAAGGTCTCAGCCACCCAGATCTTCCGAATGAATGTGTCGCTAATATGGGATGAAACTCCCCGAACGGGCGAACACAGCCCTGACTCTTAAAGTCTCTATTCGACCGAAGGGCCTTAGCTGCCCAGATATTCCGAACAAACATGGGGTGAAACTCCCCGAAGGGGCGGACACTACCATAGTTTCTAAAGTCTCAAATCGATTGGAAGGCCTCAGTCGCACGGGCCTCTCAAAGAAACACCTCCGAATCGATCTCCTAAGAAAATACTAAAACAACCTTGACTGCCAAGAGCCTTCAATAACACACTAGAATCAGAGGAGATTCCCCGAACCTCACTCGATTAGAAAAAATATCGGAAGTTCTTTGAAAATTATTACATTCTAATAAATCAAAGGATAAAAAATTCTCATTCCACAAAATTACAAAAAGACATAAGGGGCACAAGAAATAGCGGGAGCAGAATCCGAACTCGCTGATCCTTCAAGCGGAGGCAGAGTCTCATACCGACCAACCTCTCAAAGAATCTCTTCGGCGCATTTCAGACGCTCGTGCAACTTACGCTGATAAAGTTGTATGGCAACAACATCTTTGGCAGCAAAAACTTTGAGGTCAGCTATCTCTTGTTCAGCCCTTCGAAGGGATTCTTCTAGTAAACGGGCTAACGTTTCAGCGGCTGTTAACCGCGCTTTCCGAGCACATGCCTCCACTTCTAATTCCTTACAACGAGCTTGAACTGAAATAAGGTCTTCTTGAAAGTGCCTGATCTGCCTGTTTTTGACCTCTCCAATGGTCTTCTCTTGGTTCTCCAAGGCATCCTTCAGCGCCAACACTTGATCGCTCATATGGAAAAATTATTCATCTCGCTTAGCCCTCAACTTTCTTTGAAGCTCAGCTAGGGCAGAAGTTTTGGAAAAAAAGACACAATGGTCAGAGTCATGAGATAGTAAAGATTCAACTTCGACTCACACAAAGAAAATAATTACTGTAAGGCAAAGAGATTGGATAGCTCTATCGGTACACTCGAGAGGCATCTTTCGAAAGGCGGATCTCAAAGGAAATTGAAAACGCTCAGCCAACTGTGACCCTTCCTGTGGATCAACAAGATTAAAATTATGGCCCCCCATAAAAACTGTCACTGACCATTTTTTGGCACTCCGTTTTTCTCCAATCAAAATAGGTGAAGGAGCGCAATTGTCATCTGGAACATCGACCAAAAGGCACTGAGACCCCCGATGGGACTATTCTGAAGTGTCGTCAGGAATGGAAGTAGAATGTTGCGTTACAGGAGAGTCTTCCGACCTTTGCTCTTGAACCAGAATGTTCTTAGTCCTCTCGAAAAATCCCTCGCCGGAGCCACCTCCTTCTCCAACCCCAGTCGACGCACCAAGGGCTTCACCAAAGGCTTCATCAAAGGCTTCGCCAACTAAATGGTCCCCTCCGATTCCAAAATATTCTTGGGACAGTGTATACCCTCCGAATTCGGCTTGCTCTTTTTCGCCAACAGGTAGACTGGGTGCCCTAATCTTAGACTTTTTTAGCCAGGACTCAGGGGAAGCATCAACCGCCTTCCTCTTTGTATGAGACCGCATTTCCCGTTCAGTAGAGATTTTATCAAGAAGACGGGCATCAACTTCCAGCATAGTGTCGACCAAGTCTTTTCCTCGTTGCTCCAGCAGGAGGGGTTTGGTGATTTGGATTGACTCATCCATAAGGAGACCGGATAATATCAACATGTCGTCTCTCACCAAACTGTTCACCCACAAGCTCCTGCAACTGGCATCACAATAACGGGCCACTGCACGTAGAAAACGGGAGTGTCGAAGGAGGGAGGGGATTCTCTCGTTTAGGAAAGGCACCTGGTTAGCATCTGGAAATACGGGAATGAGATCCATGTTCAAAAATCTGATGAAGAAGAACCTCTGCATCCAGTGCTTATCCTGAGACTCACTATAAAAAAACTTCCAGCGAGACTCTCGACGAGTCTGGAGTTTATACCAACCGTGAGTAGATCCTTTGGAGCTACATCGCCCCAAGGAAAACAGAGCCCCAAAAATCTCCAGGTCAAAACGAATACAGAAAAACCCTAATAAGGAAATTAGGGCAATCACAAATCGCCAAGCACTTGGGATGAGCAGCGAAAGGTGAATATTTCAGTACTTCAGAATCTCCATCAGTAGACCCGTATATAGAATCTTCAAACCATACTTCACGCACTGTTTATACATAGGGACACAACCCTCGGGGGCAAAACTTGCTCTATCCCCCTTGCCAGGCAATACAAACTCAAAGTCACTTCCGAGCAACTTGTCCTTCCGAACTTCTATCAGATCCTCTTCAGTCATAATGCTTTGAATGTTGTCTATGCTACGTAATGAGGAAATATCTGTCGGCATTTTTTCGCTAAAAGAAAGAGCTTCTCAAAGGAAAAAGGAAAATTGGTATTTTCTAAGAAACGAAAACTCTTACAAAGCATATATACGACGGTTCGTGGAAATCGAAGCAGCGTATGTCAAAATAAAAAGGGACATCCCTTTTCGAGGATTGTCACTCACGACGCTTTTTCTTCTTAAAAGACCATAAGTTGGAGGCAAATGATGGGACGTATTCCAAAACTCAGTCCAAAAGAGTTAATTCCCAAAAGACCCATGAAAAGGAGGCATGTCGATCAGTATCTATCGTCCGCAACAACAATCTGCCAAAGGGCCGTAACCAACCCAATTGATCTACCGAAGGGCCTTAGTCGCCCGAGTCTACCGAACAATAGGGTCTCAGCCGCCTCGATTAACCGATCGTGACTCATCAAGCAGAGACAATCACCTCGATCACTCAAACAAATGTCAGCCTTATAACCGGATAAGTCTCGAAAACCTTTTATCGGTCGAGCAACCAAACAATGGGTAGCACCCCTATTGATTAAAGATGAATGTTAAAACTTTCTCGATTCCAGTTTCTTATTTCGTAACAGTAATTCCGAGATCTTTTATATAAAGAAAGTATCCCTGCCGAAGAGGAAGGTTTCCTGATATAAGAGTATCGTGATCAATTTATAATATTGACTTTCGAGATTCTCGAATCAGTTCGACAAGGAAAATAGGGTGGAAGTCCCTCAACAGCGCACAACTCTCATAGGTATAAGAGATCTCAAAACCCTCGACATCAGGTACGCTCTCTAAACCTAACACAGAGGGCACATTGATCACAGGGAACCACTTTCCCTCAAATCTAATATGTTTCTTTCAAACAAAAACCGCTCTTTACTGACTTGAGTATCGGAGTCTCCCCGCCAGAGCATCCTCCGACAGTTTTTGCAAGTGTATCCACCATCGGTGATTACTGTTCGAGTTAAAAAGGAGCCGGTATCTGTGGAGCAATAACCCACCTCCATCATTTTTCATTTTTGGATATTTTTTTATTTTTAAAGTGATTCGACACATTAAATTAATTAATATTTATATAAAAATAATTATATTTTTTATATTTAATAAATTATTTATTTATTTAATTAAAAATTTTATTTAATTTATAATTAATAATTATATATTTGATCATTTTAGATTTGATAGTTATTTTATTACCTTTTTTTATAAAAGAAAATTACTATTTATTTATAAATTTTTATATACTTTTTAATATTTGTACGTTTCTTTATTTGTTTTCATATTTTTATAAATTGCCTTTTCGCGAATGGTTTTGTATCCGTCTATTCGTTTGCCGTGAATGTTCTGGCTGTACATGCTTTATATGATCAAAATCCGACGAAGGCGCAAACGCGGGTTCCTGTCAGTTCATACTCTCTCTCTCTCTCTCTCCCCCTATTGCTTTCCAATCATTCCCAACAGCCTTTCAGACGCATTGGTCTCCCTTTCTCTCACTCTCACTCTGTCCATTTCTGATTCTTCCCATATCCAACCTCCCTTCAATCTCACCAATATTAGGTTTCTTGTATTTTCGTATATGTTGTAATCTCGATTATTTGAATCAGCGACAAGAATTTATATTTAATTTAATCATGGCGACGAAAGCTGGGTCACTTAAACAAAGTTTCGCTGACATGGGCAAACAGAGACCGCTGCTTCCCAAACAAGGATACTCTCAGCTCGGCCGTAGCAGATCAGTCCCTTGCGACAATGACATCGGAGTTCGAGCCCATTGTTTCGAATCATTCACCGATGAAATTTCCAGCGTGTGGAACAAATCCAAACAAGTTTCAGTAAAATTATACGAAATGGGCAAATCCGATCCTCGTAAAGTTTATTTCTCATTTAAAATGGGTTTGGCTTTGTCGATTGTTTCTCTCCTCATTTTCTTCGAAAAACCTTTGCAGAACGTTAGTCAGTATTCGATTTGGGCGATTCTCACGCCTGTTGTTATGTTCGAATACAGTGTAGGTATATATGTCTGATTTCGTTCTTGATTTTCCTCCTTTTCTGGTTTTTGTCTATATTGGTTTCGCTTCACTTTTGTTGTTCGTGCAATTGTTTGTTAGAAAATGAAATACATAAAATACCAAATTGTCCATCTGCCTAAGCTTTTGTAGCTACTGGTTGTTTGTGTTTCTTATGAAATTAGTGTCAAGATCCTGAGTTCAATATCCGTCAGCCCATATTGACAAAATTATATGCTACTGATGTTTCTTACGAATGAGATCACTTCATATGTAATGTGCACCATCCATTAAAAATTTAACTCGCTTAGAACCCTTTATAAGTCATCAGAGCAAGTTCAAGTTTTTGGAGCAGTTTGTTGTTTCACATTGTCAAATTAGATGGAGCTAATTGATTGTCTAATTGGGCATTAGGTGCAAGTCTGAATAAAGGTTTCAATCGTGCTTTGGGAACATTTTCTGCTGGAGCACTGGCACTTGGCATCGCAGAACTCTCTAACTTCGCTGGAGAGTTTCTAGAGGTTTTGATTGTAATTGCAATCTTCATTGCAGGTTAGAATTTAGAGTTTTATCAATTCATTTTGTATTGGTCCTCTTTGACAATCTGATTCCAATGTAAAGTTGCATTAATTTTGGTTTTTTTCAGGATCTTGTGCAAGTTATATTAAACTTTATCCAACCATGAAGCCCTACGAGTACGGTTTTCGGGTGTTTTTATTGACCTTTTGCATTGTGTTGGTCTCTGGGAATCGATCATCAAATTTTTTCCGCACTGCATTTTTCCGGTTATTGTTTATTGCTGTTGGTGCCAGTGTTGCCGTGTTCGTGAATATATGTATTTGTCCCATATGGTCTGGAGAGGATCTGCATAAATTGGTTGTGAAAAATTTCAGGGGTGTTGCTTCTTCTTTGGAAGGTTGGATCAAAATAACATTGCAATTTCTTACTCTCTTGAAGTTCTATATGGTCTTACTGACTAATTTATCCTACCTGTGTCTTAGGTTGTGTTAATGGATACTTGGAGAATGCTGCATATGAAAGAATACCTTCAAAAATTCTAGTATACCAAGCCTCTGATGATCCGGTCTATAGTGGCTATAGAACAGCTGTGCAATCTGCTAGCCAAGAGGAAGCCCTGGTAACTTAACTTACAGTGTTGTTGAGCCTTAAATTTTTCCGCATAGACTGAACATCAACAAACAAAATGTAACTTTTAATGTGATTGATCTCTCTCTCCATAGTTGAGTTTTGCAGTTTGGGAGCCACCTCATGGTCCTTATAAAACATTCAGGTACCCATGGCAGAACTATGTCAAAGTTGGTGGTGCTTTGAGGCACTGTGCTTTCATGGTCATGGCAATGCATGGCTGTATTCTTTCGGAAATTCAGGTGATTTCTCTTTCCCTCTCTCCAGTTTTGTTCCCAAGGATTGCTCAAACATTTTCATCCTTTTTCTACAAATGTCATGCGTAAAACCCTTGGTAAACTCCATTTTGGACAGAAATTTCAAATTGGAACTTACTTTCTTATGTTTACTGGTAATTAGTAGTTGGCCATCCATTACCACGAATTTTCACTCTGCTTCTAAAGTATTAATGGATTGATTGCATGGGGTTCTTTGTATGTTCAACTGTAGGCTCCTCCAGAGAAGCGTAAAATTTTTAGTAAGGAGCTTCAGAGGGTTGGCAATGAAGGTGCAAAGGTACTACGTGAGCTTGGAGACAAAGTAGAAAAGATGGAAAAGTTGAACCCTGGTGACCTTCTCTCAGAAATTCATGAGGCAGCAGAAGAATTGCAGATGAAGATAGACAACAATTCTTATGTTCTGGTCAATTCAGAGAGCTGGGGACCAGAAATTCAGCAGCCCAAGGAATCTGCAGATCTCGAAAACTTGTATGATTGCAAGGACAGTGACAATAGAGATGTAATTATCACTTCTCTCAGTGAAATCGGTCTTTCTGTTGGATCCACTTCCTTGCTTAGAGGTTGGGAAAATAGAACTTCAGCAGCCAGCTTTAATCCTGGGTTTGGAGAATGGATTTCTCCAGAGGTCATGAACAAGAATCAAGTACCGTCATGGCCTTCACGAATCTCACTAAATGCAGATGTGGTTGTCAATGAACGAGAAGTAAAAACATTCGAGAGTGCTAGTTCCTTGTCTTTGGCTACATTTTCTTCCCTTCTTATTGAATTTGTTGCGAGGCTTCAGAATCTTGTGGATTCCTTCGAAGAGCTTAGTGAGGTAGCCAAATTCAAGAAACCAATAGACCAAACTGAGTCAAAAAAGGTGGTTGGTTTATAGATTGATGTCACATGCTTGCTTCATAAATCTAATTCTAATTTTGGCAAAGGACGGAGCTCCTTTGCTCAGATTGTTCGGGATGTTACATGAAGCAGGAAACTGATGAAGCAGCACCAAATGGAGGCAGTACTTTCAACATGGATCCCATAGGATAGGATAGCTACCCCCCTACAGAAGCCACATTTAGAATTTGCAGAATCAAAATAATTTATTATCGTGTTTAACATTGAGTAGAAAACAGAGAACAACAAACAACAGCAGTGAGGACATATTTCTTCTTTGAGTGAAGATGTCCCTGATCTATACTTTTCAAAATTTTGGGTTTTTGAAGGTGAACAATGTATGTTTTAGAAGCAAAAACCTTGGATTGAGCATCTCCATTTCCTCACTAAATTTATTCCATGCTTCTAACAAGACATAAGCATAAAATGAAATGCAGGAGAGCCTTTGCTTTGGTTGCAGCCTCCAGCCATGAACAGGTTTCTGATGCGGTGATCATTGGTGGTGTTGCATCAGCCAAGCAACTGGAGTCCTACAAAATTTGAATTTTTGATCAGTTTCCAACTCCGAATTAGTGAGTGGTTGATTGGAGTACTGTTCTGAGCTTAGCAAAGGCTGTCCTATGGAATTGATATTATCGTGCCATGCGTGTAATGATTTCTTTGTGTGCTTTGCCATGTGATGCCTTCTATTCTTTGGAGCTGCCCTGCTAACAAAAGCAGAACAATGAGGACATGTCCCTGCATGGGAGCAAATCATGTGAAATTGCATTTTAATCTAATATCTTCGCATTCAATTCAGCTCAAGTGGAAAAGTGTCAAATCCTGGTGTCCGAAAGATGCACAGGTCTTTTTTTTTTGGGGGGGGGGGGAAGAGATTGCAAGATGGGAACACTATGTAGAGAAGTATCCTGGGACATGGACTACTTGAATGGTATTCGATTAAGGGCGGTGAAGCAGTGGTAACTAATTATGATTACTCTTTGTCCATTAAAAAAAAAGGAAAAGAAAAAGAAAAAGTTAATTGAAGGACAATAATAAATGGTTTACTTTTTAGGACGTGGAGGCTAGTTATCTTCGATCCTCACCTCTTTAAGAATCTGACATTAATTCCCTCCTCGTTGTGGGGGCTTTTATATATACTAGTCATTTATCTAACGTCCGGAGTGAGATCATATTTTTTTATTATATAAATATTTATTAAATTTATAATTAAATTAATATTTGAATCAAATTATCATTTAAATAAATAAAAAATATAACATATATTAGTTATAAGAAAAAAAATAATATAACTATTAGAGCTCTAAAAAACCCAACTAACGAGAGATAATAAAAATAAATAGATAATCATACGTGGGGTAAAAAAAAACCTATGTTAAAAGAAATAAATGACTTAAGAGAAAAAAATAAATAAAAAAGTAAAAAGTTGAATGAAAAAAAATAAAAGACTATGGTTTATAAATAAATAGATGACTATCCAAGACAAAAAAGGGGGAAAACTCATATCCAATAAAAAGAAGGAATCAAGAGGAAAAAAATCTGGATTAAAAATAAAAAAGTATTTGAATGAAAGAAATAAAAAATCATGTTTTAAAAATAAATGGATGACCATCAATGGGGAAAAAAATAGAGAAAAAACATATGTTCTTAAAAGATGATGTGCTTAAGTGAAAAAAAAAAAGATTAAAGAAAAAGTACAAGGATCTGGATGAAGAAAAAAGTGGTCCAAAAAAAAAAGGATCTAAATGAAAATAGAGTAAAAAAAAGTACGAAAAGTTGAATTAAAAAAAAAAGTACAGTCAAGGGGTAAAAAAAAAAAAGCACAAAGGCCCAAATGTGAAAAAAAAAAAAATGTGTGGTTCAAAAAATATGAAGAATCCGAGTGAAAAAAAAAATGACAAAAAAGGTACAAGGATATGAATTAAAAAAAAAAAAAAAGATCACAAGGAAAAAAAAGTGCTAGGATTTAAATGCAAAAAAAAAGTGTGATCCAAAATAGATAAAGAATCTAAGAAAAAAAAGTGCAAAGACCTAAATGGAAAAAAAACCACAATATGGTCAGGGAAAAAAGTACTAGGACTTGAACGGAAAAAAAAGTATAGTTCCAAAAATATAAAGGATTTAAGTTGAAAAAAAAAGGCAATGACAGAAATGGAAAAAAAAATCAGAGTGGTGTTAAAAAAAGGAAAGAGTTAAAATGAAAAAAATATAATGTGATAAAAAAAAAAAAAACATAGTGGGGTCTTCCCAAAACATGAAAAACTTAAGTGAAAAAAAGGGAGCAAAAAAAGCTCAATGATTGGAAGAAAAAAAATAAGTGGACTCTTAAATAAAAAAATCACAGTGAGGTTTTCTAAAAGAAGAATGACCCAAGTAAAAAAAAAAAAAAAAAACTGAGGAAAAAAAATGTAAGTAGTTCTAAAAATATAAATGACCTAACTAAATGAAAAAAAAATTATAATGATATCAAAAAAGGTGAAGGATTTAAACAAAAAAAATATAATGTGGTTAAAAAAATATATATATAGCAGGGTCTTCTGAAAAAAACGAAAGATCTAAATAAAAATAAAAAGACAAAAAAGTACAAAGATTGAAACAAAAAAATTAAGAGGGAAAATTGTCAGATCCTAAATGAACAAAAAAAAAATCAATTCTCTAATAGAGGATGGACTCATACGAAACAATAAAAAAAAACGAAACTATAAAAATATAAGGATTTGAACGAAGAAAAAAAGATAAAAAAGAGGTATTTTGGTAAAGAGGGACTTGGGTATTGTTCATGAACCGTGTGCATGGACAGAAACCCAACTCCATCTTTATATATATCAGTAATATACACACACATATATATATACATTTCACCTCTCTCTCTCTCTCCATAGGATTACAAATTGGAACGCCAATGGCATGTAATAATCATCCGATTTATGATGTCTTTCTTTTTTTTTTATGTTTTGAATTTGCTATTATTTGATATTTAAAATTTTATTTTGATTAATTTAAATCAAGTCATTGTTAAGATCTCATTGGATGAGCTCTCTTAATATCATTTTTATTATTATCAAAATTTAAATATGAGTACTTGATATAAAATTCTAATACCCTTTATATATATTTTTTTGTGGAATTTAATATCTTTTTATTAGATCAACAAAACATTGGTTATGATGTCTTTCCTTTGAATAATATACATTTTGGAATCGTATATTGCAGACCACTTCCCCAGGTCCGAGTACCACTGCAATTCCAAAGTTGGATCTACTACCAATTTTTTTTCCCCCACCCCCGAGAAAAATCCACTGATTTAATCGAGAATCATTTTATAATCTAATTTAATTTTTATTATTAAATTAGATAAAATCAAAATTAATCAAAATCATTTAAAATTAATAAAATTAGTAAATCATTTAAATCAACTGAAAGAATAATATAAATTTTATTTTATTTTAAAATATATAATATATAAATTATATATATAATAACATAATAATATCGTTTGATTCGTAAATTGATACGATGAATCCAATTAATAAATTAATAGGTAGATCAAATTGTTTATGGGCTTGATTTTAAAAACATTGAACACAAATACGTCCTCATCTCATAGGAAGGCGATGAAAGGACACTCGTGCGTTCATATGGATGAGGAGGCCACCACAGCATCATTGTGTTGAAAGCCCCAATTTGTTTGGGAATAATGCTCGAAAGGACTATTACCTCCCCCACAACCAAAAAAAAAAAAAAATTCTTATTTATAGATTTATCTTAGTTAGGCAAACACATAAGTATTAATTTTTCGATCCTGTTTTGTGTGAAAACAATTACAAGCAAAAATAAACGCAAAGAGAGATGGAGGATAAATTCCCCAAAATATTTTAAGAAAAAGAAAAGAATTATATTATATAATTTTAAATATCTTCTATCTTATTAAATATTATAATTCTAATCCTTCAAAATTATAAAATAAAAATCATACTATATTTTGGTTTTAATCTAAATTCGTAACTTCACATTTATTACAAACATATATGTGTTTATGCTGTTCTCACTTTATTATTTGTTATCAGATATATCAACTGAAATATTAGTATCTCTTAAATAAAATTTTGATTTCAAATTTTATATTTAACAAAAATAGAAGATAGAAGAGTTTTACTTTTTAAGATTTTAATTTTTTAAGATTTTAATTTTGTTTAAATCTATTTTAATTGAATCTAATATAATTATCAAATAATAATAATTTATATAAAAAAATTGTTATCGGATGGAAGGTGGAAGTAGAGATGGATTGATGTCCTGGTTTGAAAAAAAAGGTTCTAATACCATAAGGTTACAAGGTTGGTGGCTTATTATTAGTACCTAATTAATTTGAGATTTTTCGTGGATTAAATATATCCATTATATTGTCAGTAGTATTAACATAAAGCGATCTATTTAAAAAAAAAAAAGAAATAAGACGGGCCATTTTGTTTGATGGGTCGTGTTCTAGCCCATTTAAAAGCCCGTGAATGTTGTATATGGGCTCATGCTGAAGCCCAAAAAGCTGTTCTGGCAATTCTTACACAGCCATTCCTCGGTTTTTAATTTTGGTCTTTTTTGGACGCTCCCCCAAATCGCAAAGGTTCAACTCCTGTTCAGCGTTGGAAAACCCCCCTCTCTCTCTCTCTCTCCCACGAAATAAAGAACACCATTCCGACCTAGACGAAAGAGCCTAGGCGGGAACATCAACATCACAATCGGTAATCTCTCTGTCCAATTCCTTGAATCTCCTGAAAACCTACCTAGTCTTTTATTTTTATTTCCTTAATCTCGTTTTCCTTTAAATTTTTTCAGTTCAACTTGTTCGTTGTTTCTAGGGTTTACTCCAGATCTAGTTTCTCGTCGTTGCATATTTAAATCATTTTTATTTAGTTTTTGCGGGACTCATAAATTTCATTCCATGTTTGATCAAAATGAATCATTGATTGGTAATTTTCTGTTAATAGGTTGTCAAATACAATGGCAATGGTGGACGAACCGTTGTACCCAATTGCTGTTTTAATCGATGAGTTGAAGAACGATGACATCCAACTTCGATTGAACTCGATTCGAAGGCTCTCGACGATTGCTCGTGCCCTTGGCGAGGAGCGAACCCGGAGGGAATTGATTCCCTTTTTGAGCGAAAACAATGATGATGATGACGAGGTGCTTCTTGCGATGGCGGAGGAATTGGGAGTTTTTATTCCGTATGTTGGAGGACTGGAGCATGCTCATGTATTGCTTCCGCCATTGGAGACCCTATGCAGTGTTGAGGAAACTTGCGTGAGGGACAAAGCGGTTGAGTCTTTGTGTAGGATTGGATCGCAGATGAGAGAAAGCGATTTGGTTGATTCGTTTATTCCACTCGTCAAGGTTTGATGATAAATAGCTTTTTTTCCTTTTATGTGATTCTTTTGAATGGTTTATATTGTTTTTGAGACTTTGACACTTATATGAAACTTTGAAGACACAAATCGGCAATGTCCTTATCTTTTAATATTTCATTTGTAGTGAGACGCCTTAGACTTCAAAATAACTCGACAGATGCAATTGCAATACATGTGAAGTATAAAGTACAAAAAAAATCTTAATAGAAGTTAGTATAAAGCTCAAAATATAGCTATTGTGTGTATAAAATAAAGATGTTAATAAAGTAAGTTGAATGTATGCAGTATCATGTTTATTTATTTACTTGAACATCTATTTTGATTTTGTTTTTTCAATATTTATGTAGTGCTGAATTGTTATACATGACATGAATTATCTTTTACATTGTCTTGCTGTTTTGTCAGAATCATGTCTTGTGACTGTATTGCTTTATTGCTTAATTGCCTCCAAATCTATTGCTAGTTACACTGATTGATGAAGTGGAGAGACATTGCCTGTAAACTTGTGTTTGCCTGGGCAAGTGAATGATGCTCTCGATGTTCCCCAAAGCTAAGTTAATGGCTTTGTGCTTTTATTGCTGATTATAAGCATAGATTTATGCCAATGGCTTTAGTGCTTGAATATTGGTCTGCTAAGTGTCTTCATGGAAGGAATTTTCTGGGTGAAGTTACCACTTTTCATTACTGTTCCCTGTTTTCACCATGTTATTCTAATTTTTCTTATTGCATATAAATACAGAGA
Organism: Dillenia turbinata; assembly: GCA_037126225.1. Lineage (NCBI taxonomy): Eukaryota > Viridiplantae > Streptophyta > Magnoliopsida > Dilleniales > Dilleniaceae > Dillenia > Dillenia turbinata. The sequence goes on from JBAMMX010000019.1 coordinate 17,626,900, forward strand.
TTAGCGGCTGGTGAATGGTTTACAGCTCGTGTTTCTGCTTGTGGACTGTTTCATATTGCTTATCCTAGTGCACCAGAGATGCTGAAGGCAGAATTGAGGTCAATATATGGCCAATTATGCCAGGATGACATGCCTATGGTAAGGAGGTCTGCTGCAACAAATCTTGGGAAATTTGCTGCAACTGTTGAGTCTGCTCATCTTAAGGTTGACATCATGCCAATGTTTGATGATCTTACACAAGATGGTAAGTATGTTATTTGTAAGATAGAGAAAGCACGTCTTCCAATAAATTGGTTCGGTAGTTGGTTCTACTCTCTTTTTGAAGCTTAATGGGGAGATTATGCTAAATATTTTTCAGTAGAATATACTGGCGATAGGTATTTGGTCACCACTTGCAATAGTCTTGTGAAATTCAAGAACATATTCTCACAGAGATTAGTGTCATTGGATTTAGCTGTAGCAGCAAAAGTCTTGATGTCATGCATCATTTTTTCTTGATGGAACAGATGTGCTCCAGCATTCGTTGGATTGATCACCTCTCTCTCTGTAAAAGGGTCTGCTAATGTTGAGAATTAGGGTTTGTTAGACAAAAAATTTCTTTCCTCTTTTGGTGTAAGAGTCAAGGAACATCTTTGCGTGGTGCTAACGTTGAAAAAATATTTCAGGAAACAACTCTTGGGAAATTGGCAGGACAATGGTTTAGTTGGGCTGGACATTATAAGCAGGATAAGAAGGGGCTGTGTACGTTTTGATAAATTATCATTCAGGAGCATGTATTGCTTTTCTAAGAAGAGGAAAACAAGTCTTAGACATATTTTATTGAATTTTGGGATAAGAGAAATCTGCCATAAATTGATGTTGCTTCTGTGAGCATCTTTTGTGTTCTTGTTCTGTTAATTGTTGTGGAAGAACAATTATTAGATGGTGAATCATGCAATTGGAAGTTTTCATTGTATCTGATGACTCTGGAATGCTCTTATGCTTTATGACTGCATTTCATTAAAAAAAAAAGAAAAAAAAAAAAGAGAAAGAGAATGAAATAATTTATAAGAAAAATGAGGGATGCAACACGAAGACTTCCGAGGTGGTCATCCATCCTAATACTATTCTTGCCCAAGCATGCTTAACTGCGGAGTTATGATGGACAATGAAATTATTTAGATTGTTATGGGTCATCATATATATGTATATATATTAATCTTAGCAACATTTTCTTTTAGTCATTCAATATCAAGCTTCTACTTAAGATATCTTAGTTTCTAATGTAGTTCTGGCTTTTCTGGCTACAATTTTCTGAACTTATTCTTTCTTTCAGATCAAGATTCTGTTCGTCTATTAGCTGTTGAAGGTTGTGCAGCTCTTGGGAAGTTGTTGGAGCCTCAGGACTGTGTTGCACATATCCTACCTGTCATTGTCTGCTTCTCCCAGGTATGCTTGTTTTGGAGCATTTCCTTGCAATTCCTCTTGTTCTATGGTTTGTTATTATGCAGGTTGCTCTGCAATTCCATAATTGCTTTTCCACCTTTTTACAATCCTTGCTGGACGATTTGTATTTTTGTCAAATGAGTCTTTCTCTTCCCTTCTAGAATGTGAAATTTCTTTAAGCCTTGCTAAATGCTAGAGTGTGGTCTTGTTGCTGGTGATAGGATTTTTCTGCTTTGATATGAGGGTAGTTTAAACCAGGAAACCACCTCTTTTCTTGCTTAAAAAAAAAATTACACTCCAATGATGTGTTTTTATAATGCAAAGAACATCCAGGCTCAAATAGTTAGAGATGCAACTCTTCTCAAGGAAAATCTAAAGATAGGACCTTGGATATTATTTTGGGGAGGTTTTACCCATTTAGTGGGTAAGCCCACACAGATCTCATCTTTTTTTTTGGTTGATTTAGAGAGAGGAAACATAGACACAGCGATGCTTTGTTGGGGGCTTGCAACTTCCAAGATTGCAAAGACATAATTAACAAAACCTTTTTAATTTAATAAGTCAAAAAGGTTAACAAATAAAAGCTTCTTAGTTGTTGAATGGTTGAGGCTTATAGCTAAGAGAACCCCCCCCCCAAAAAAAAAAAGCTTATCATTGTACATGGTTAAGCAAGCGTGAATGCACATATTACTTTGACCTGTTAAATAAGCTGCTTGATGATCTTGTCTGATATATACACACTCCAAAAATTACTAATGGAAGGCATGGCTTTAGTGTAGAAACTATAGTTGCTGACAATAAAGATTTTGATTCAAATTGTTATTTAAATAATTTATGTAGGGATCAGTGTCTACGGAAGCGGTGCGGGCAACTGGCCCTCGGAATTTTTTTTAGAAAAATTATGACCCCAAAGGATATCCACCCCCAAAAAATTGTAGTTTGACCCCTAAAAATTGAAGTTTGCCACCCTAAAATTTTAAGGAAAAAAATTTACCCTCAAAAAATTTCTAGAAAAATTTTTAATTATTATTTGCCTGTAAAAATTTTTTACTTACCAAACATTTAAAGGGTGACCAAATGTGTCCTACTCCCTTCTTTGTGACTTATCATACACTAATTTCTTATTCTTTTTAATGACCCTGTCCTCTCTCTCCTACCCATGGGGCCCTGGCTATTAAACCCAAGCCAACCTCTCTCCTACTTATTTCTTGTTTCGATTTTTCCTTTTCTTTTCCCTTTTTGTACAATTTAAGATAATTGCGAAAAAAATTAAAGTTCCCGATATAAAATGTCATGCACAAGAAACAAAGGAAGAAGGAAATATTTTCTAACTCGGTAATTATTATTTCGGGATACCCCATTCATAATTTAAGCTAATTTGATATGAGATGGAGCGCTTAAGGCAAATATCTCGTACTCTATTCTGTCCATGGCTCTGACCTGATCAGGACTATCATAGTAGTACCATTGGCTGCTACCAAAAAGGTTAAATTTTGGACTCGGCTGTGTTGGTGTTTCAGGCTCAAACACCAAGGCATGAATACATTTTTGCTGGCTTACAATTTTTCAGAAATATTTTTGCTGCTGCAAATCTTTGTTTAGATGTACTTGGAAACAAAGACATGAAAATATCTTGCATTGTCACTAGCAAAGGAAATGGATATGGATGGATATCAAGTTTTTTTTTTTTTTTTAATTGTTTTTCATCTTTTCTATTTTTTCAGTAATTTTGTTTTCGAGATATACTTGAGAAATTTTATGGACGACAAATTGTGCATATGCAAATCTCGATTTTTATGGTCCACTTGACCGACCATTTTGGACCCTATGTCATTTCAGGTTCACTTTTCCCATGACCTATAAGCCCAGGTGTGAAAGTGAAATTAAATCGTGTTTTCTTTTTTCTCTTAGCTGATCCTGTGAATGTGCTCACAAAAGAAGATGATGATTTGGCTCACAGACATCATTTGAATGATTGAAAAAGCTTGACAAGGCACCTTAATATCTTTTTATGAATGTGGATCCTATTAAACTGAGTACTGCAATGCTAAATGGATGAAGACATTAGACAAAAGGGAGTCCATGAGCCATGTGCTAGTGTAAATATCACATTAGCTAGGGGAGTCTCACTATAACCTCCACTGTGGCCTAGTGGTAAGAAACAGTATTTGTTCTAAAAACCACTAAGAATTTTAATATGAAGTACAGACTCATGCGCAATTTTTTATATTGTTTGTTGACATAATTTGCAAGCTTTCCCCCCTAGATGATAGTTGGAATCCTACCTATTAGTTTTCCATTACTTTTCATGTGTACTCGTATATCCATCATGCATGCATAACAGCCCAAAAATCATGCGCATCAGTCAAGCAAACTAGTTGTGCATCGCCCAATCCGACCTACACCATCACTTTTGCGAGTTTTGATGATCTAGTTTAGATCTGTTGGCCAAATCAAGCCTAATACTTCAGACCTTGCTATTAAAATAAGTGAATTTATGATTTTTCCTCTCATAAACTGAGCTCCACCCACATATCACCTGACCCAATCTTGATCTAGAATATTTTAAAATTTTGGGCAGAAAAAGTAGGCTTGACCTGGACCTAAGACTTTTTACCATGGTTCTGATCGCACCCGGACTGATTGTGTATTCACAGGGAAGTTGAAGATTTCATAAATTAATTTCGAGTGTGTTTTTTTTTTTTTTTTTGGGATAACTACCAGACATAGGCCCACCCTTACTCCTACTCCTTCAGCATCTTGACGAAGAAGCTCTTCCATCTCGTAAGGGGGATTGATCAGCTCCTTCAAGCCAGGAACAGCCCCCTGACCCATCTTGGCAAGCTTGTCAGCACACTTGTTGGCCTCTCTGAAAATGTGATTAACAGAAGCTTCATTATCTTTCTCCTTGATTTTTCTGCACTCTTGGACCAGCAGCTCCAGCAGATGGCTTTCTCCAAGCCCCTTGTTATGCACTTTAACCAGGAGCAAGGTGTTGGTCTCCACCTCAGTATTCTTCCACATTCTCTTCCTAGCAATGATCAGCCCCTTTCTTAGACCTCAAAGCTCTGCCATATCTGAGTTAGCAGCCCCTATGTTGATCCAAAAACCGGCTATCCATCTTCCAGAGCAGTCCCTAAACAGCCCACCTGCGCTTGCTTGGTTTAAACTTGAGATTTATAGCTAGTTTTTTGTTTCCTTATAGCAAAACTCAAGGTGCTAATTCATGTAATTGGAGTCCATTTTGTTTTAAACTTGACATTTAAAGCTATGCTTTCTTTCATTGAGATCATTCTTGGACCAGCCATTTGGTTGACTTGCAAACTTATGAAAAACTTTGCATGCACTTGGTAGCACATTGCTGGTTGAAACTCTCCTTTTAAGAATTGAGATCCATGGTGCTGTGATATCAATTGAGAAAGGAGAAAGAAAAACTAAGGACCTATTGGAATATTGTGGGAAGTGCATCTGAATTTGTCACTTTATTGAGGCCATGATTGAACCATTTATGGAGGAAGCACAAATTTGAAAATTTTCCATATCCAAGGGTCCAGTTAAGATGGAGACATGGCCTCATGTGACTTGATATATCCTGAATGTGGCTGGTGGAATATTAATTTTTGCCTGACTCTAGCTGCATTATAGTTAGGATCACAGCTCCCCTTTGAAATCTCGTTTTTAGTTTTTGGTGTGTCAAAAGAGTTTGAAGAAAGAGGTTGGCATTCTAATCAAACTTGTGCAAGTGTCCTCATATTCATGCTAGATACATGGGCACGTGTTAAATCTCAGTTTTTGGAATCATATTTTGGGGATCAGGGTGCAATTGTATTATTTTCAGATCCTTATGCAACAAAATAAATGGCGTTTACTCAAGTCGGTTGGCTTTATATACTTATTTTGGCCTTTTCTGTTATAAACTATTATGGCTGTGAAAAGGCTGATTTCTACTTGGGAGTGTTTTTCCACCTTTTGGAATAAGCTATCACCTGGAGACTTTCTTTTGGATTATTTGATCTCCAAATAAGTGATTCGGTTCAGGGATGCTTAACAATGTTTTTGGGTAATAATTGCTTGTGTTGAAAATTTAGGCATTAGATCTTGTCTTGGGCTTGAATTGTCTGATAACTCTAATGTTATTGGTAACATAGACAGTTTTGATTGATGTATGACATGATTGGTTATATGATACTTGGTTGACAGGATAAATCTTGGCGTGTGCGGTACATGGTTGCGAATCAACTATATGAACTCTGTGAAGCTGTTGGGCCTGAGCCCACCAGGTATCTACTTGGTGTAAAGCTATTATATTGCATCCTATGGGCTTGGCTTGAATTCTAAAATGTCTCATTAATTGGTGCATTAATATTCTTATTTAATCTTCAAACGAAGACAATCTTCAAAAAAAGAGGGTTGCTCTTGTGAATAGATGTGTTCTTTGTTAAAGGGCAGTTAGAGTGTCTTGCAATTTTTACTTCATTGCTTTGGACATGATATTGTGGGAGATGGATTTGTCTTTGCTTCACAATGTCAGAGTGTCTTTGGAGGATTTGTATATGTTCTTGGCTTGGAGAGGGGTAAGATGTTGTATAGCAAAAAGGAAAGTTATTTAGCTATTTTTGGTTGGTTGGGAGGGAAAAGAATTTAAAATGTCTTTACGATGTGTTGAGATCCAGTGTCACTCATGTTGATATTTGGCTTAGATCCCTTCTTTCTTCACTGCACTAATAGGTAGATGGCGGTGCACCACGTTAGCGCATTTTAATGAGATCTTTTCCTTCAAAATAACAATTATAATTATAATTCTTGTTTAGCCTACTATGAATATTAGGATTCTTATCTTCCTAGACTGCCATATTATTTGCCCTGTTTGTTCAGATTATCTTTCACTTCCATGTTTTGTTGTAGGCTTTAACTGTACCTGTGTTAATTCAATATTGTATTAGGGCGGATCTGGTTCCCGCATACGTGCGATTACTTCGTGATAATGAGGCTGAAGTACGCATAGCAGCTGCTGGAAAAGTGACAAAATTTTGCCGCATTCTAAGCCCAGAACTTGCAATTCAGCATATTCTTCCCTGTGTTAAGGTATGTCTTTTCAAAGTTCAATTCTTTATTTGCCTTCTAGATATCTCTCGAGCCATCTCAATATTTTGGAGCTACCTTTTGTAGGAACTGTCATCAGATTCTTCTCAGCATGTCCGGTCTGCGTTGGCATCAGTTATAATGGGAATGGCTCCTGTTCTTGGAAAGGTATGAAAGTCATTCACATGGGCTTATAGGGAACTTCTATGATGCTAATATTAGATGAATATTACCTGGTTTTGAAGGGGCTGAACTGGTATAGTTGTTGGTTATTGCTTGGTAAGTACCATGGCAAACTATGAACCAGGCATTATTTTTTCCCCTCCTTATCAATCCAAAGGATGTCTTAATGTCTAGCAGTGGAAAGGAACAACACCACCCATATCAATTAATAAGAGAGAGTTGATTTTCTCGTGAGGAGTATCTTGTTGAAGCAAACTTTAGCAGAATTTTACATTTGTGTATTATTTGCACATGTTTTTTTAAGTGTTCTGAAGTTTATCACAATTCAGACCTTCCGCTTGCCATGGATTTTGGATGCCGCTAAGAATTCAATTTATGAGCTGATAATACTTAGGTTTTCGCCAACTGCCACAGTTGTTCTCATGGCTGATATTGTGGTTTGTGCCTTCAAAGTGGAAGTTGGTTTTTCTCTTTTAATTTTTATTTTTAACTCAAGATGGTTGAAAAATGGCAATATTAGCTTATTTAAGCATTATAAATGAATGTGGTTGAGATTTATACATCATATATAAATATCATATATAAATGCTATTTTTAATCTTTCTTGGTGTTAAATGTAGGATGCGACAATTGAGCAGCTTCTTCCGATTTTTCTCTCTCTTCTGAAAGATGAATTTCCTGATGTACGGCTTAACATAATAAGCAAGCTTGATCAAGTGAATCAGGTATTTTCTATTAGTTGTTCCTCTTAACTTCCTGTACTTTTGCTTGGTCCCTTTCATCGCTTGATTGGAACTTGTTTTGGTTGCTGGTTGTCGCTGGTTGGTCTCAATGCCTCTTTAAGCAATATTTGTATGTCAAAAGGCTAAAGCCATTACTTTGTTCAGCTGCATAATTAAATATCTGTGTGATTGCAAATTTTATCTGCTTTTTTGGTTTTCCGTTTATGAGTCTCTCTGGTCATCAGCTGAATATATATTTATAGAAAAAAAGAATTGAATTTAATATAAAAAAATAAAACCTAATGAATGACTACTGTCAAATCCCTCATCAAATCCTGTGGACTATAGGCTGTGGACTCTGGATGCCCGAGTGCGGAAAGATTGAAGACAATTTTGTCCCATAGGAGAGAGCTGTTAATCGTTGGTCCCTAAAAATCCTAGTGTTTCGTCCCTCAAAATACACTAAGGAGATGACTAAGGAGACGAGAGCATATTTCCAAAGCAAAGAAGTATCTTTTTGCCCTCCAAAATTTTTAAATTTTGTCCAGGGCAAATGAGAGAGGCTTCTACAAGAGATTCAATATCACAAATAGCAAAGAGGGGATTCCATAACTCCCATACTATGGAGCAATGCCAAAAAAAAAAGAGTGATCTCAAATTTTGGAATCTTAACACAACTATCTGGTAAGATATAGTTTTTAAAACGTTTAACCTTTGTGATAGATTATTAGTATGAATGTTATTAAGCACTATAGGCCAAGTAAGACCTTTAATTTTGGCTTGATTTTTTTCCTTCCAAATGAACTTGGTTAAGGGGAAAGTGGGGGTCTAGGGAAGGCAAATAAAATGATGAGAGAAGGATCCACAAGTGAATATAGTGTCAAGTCTACAACCTCTGGTATTTAGGACATTGGGATGGTTTTTCTCCTTGAAGCAAGGAAATAAGGAAGGAAAACTCTATAGCTTCCCTATCATTGAGATTCCTCATGAAATTAAGAATTCTAAGAAACTGAATTAGCCTCCCAGGAAAAGAAATCTTCGATGGGGGCAAAATGAAACATAGATAGCTTGTAATGCCCAATCCAGAGATCTGCCCAAAAGAGAACATGGGAATGGTCTCCCACTTTAGAAGATACTAGAGGAAGAAAAATTTGATATACTTGAGAGATGAATTTCCAAGGGCTACAGTGAGAAGTTCTTCCTCTTGCCTTGGTGTCCATCCATTTTGACAAAGATCATACTTGTTTTTGCTAACCTCATGCCACCGAGGATTGAGTTTTGAGGGAAATCTATTGTCATTGTCCAACCAGAGATTTTTTTAGACACCTAGTTGTCGAGGTCCAAGCCTCCTTCAGACATAGGTTTAGAAACTTGATTCCAAATAACTTAGATAATCGTTCTTGAAGATGCTTTCCCAACCAAATATTTCTCTCTTGTTGGTTTCTCAATCTTCTTGGCCACCTTAATAGAAATCTTGAAAATAGAAAGAAAGGGTGATGCTAGAATGACACATATCTATCAGTTTCATATGCCACTTGAATAAAGAAAAGTGCCCTTCCAACCATCTAACTTCTAAATAATGCTAGCCACAGCCAAATTAGAAGCATTCCTCAAATTACCCTAGAGAACCCCTAAGTGAGAGGCAACTCCTGCTTCTTACAATTAATGAGGGCCAACAAAATATCAAGAACCTTATTGGGCACTTAATATCAAGAAGCTCACACTTGGCCAAATTGATCCTAATCCTGGTGAGACTCTCCAAGATATTGAGGTGTGATTGTATTCCAAAAGCTGTCTCTGTCCTCTTTGAGAAAGAGAATGGTATCATGTTCAAATTCGCAGATGAGAAGCACAAACTTCATCATTCCTCATCCTAAGGCCAGAAATGACATTGACATTAACTCCTCTATGGATCATTCTAGTCAAAGGATCAACAACAAGGGTAAAAGGATAAAGGGGATGAGGATCCCCTTGTTCAAGCCACAAGCGGCTGCAAGCCAAGTTTTAGGCTCCCCATTTATAGTGGCTGAACTTAAACATCCTTCTTCATACATTTGATTTTGAAACACTTATTCTCCATCATGCTTGAACCTAATTTGATTTTAGCCAAAACAAAATTGGTCTAGATGAAGTTCAAATTGTTTTTGAGAAGATTTAAGAGGATCATTCTTTTGCTTCAAGACCTGATAAGTCAGTGATCTCAAACTTAAATCTTAAGTTTCCAAGAAGCAAGTGGAATTACCTCATCTGAATAGGTACTATTAGCTCTTTTGGGGGTTGTGGTTCTTTCCCCTTTGAATATATAAGATGATAAGCAGCCATTTCCAATTTTTGACCAATTGCTATTTGTCATGACCTCTCTCTCCTCATATTCCATGGATTGACTTTTGCAGGTTATTGGAATTGATCTCCTTTCCCAATCCCTATTACCTGCTATCGTTGAGCTGGCAGAAGATCGACATTGGAGAGTCCGACTGGCAATTATAGAGTATATTCCTCTATTGGCAAGTCAGTTGGGTGTTGGGTTCTTTGATGATAAGCTTGGTGCTCTCTGCATGCAGTGGCTGCAAGATAAGGTCTGTGTATTCTTTTCTGCTTGGAGAGATTGATGCTGTTTGCAAATATTATACATGATTATCTCCATTATGTTCCTCTCCTTTTTGTTTTTGGCTTGTTTTCTTATTGGAATGAAAAACATGAATATGACTTGCAATATATGTGGGATTACTTTGTGAAATAAAAATCTCATTACTCCCTTGCATACAGCATACTCCAGCCCTTAAATTTTCTTCTTGAAATAGCATTCTATGGCAGTCAGCATGTCTTTACCTGCATTATCTCTCTCATATATATATATATATATATATATTTTTACAAAGAGGAATCTTTGCCTGCATTATTGGCTCTAAGCTTATGGTATTTATCCTTTGTACGGTGTGAAGTTATACTAGAATATTTGTGATTTGAGAAGGTTTAGGTTGAATTTCAAAAAACTTGGTTTTCTGGGTTGTATTTTAGGTCTACTCAATTCGCGATGCTGCTGCTAACAACTTAAAACGCCTTGCTGAAGAGTTTGGTCCAGACTGGGCAATGCAGCACATAATTCCACAGGTTTGTCCACTTATTTATTTATTTTTATTATGCTGTGGCTGCATTGGAATCTGAATACTTGTATTTATTGTTTTCCTCTCTTTTATGGATAATCACTCTGTGTGTGGTTTTGAGGAACTTATGATGTACTTCTCAAACAATTTTGAGGATGATTTTATTTCCTTTCTGGTTTATTGTATATTTTTGTTACCTAGCATACTTTCTTGTTACGTTTTGGAGTGTCTTGTCCTGGAATTAGTTATGGACATGGTTCTTTTAACAGCATATTCATGAGAATGTGGAGAATGTCAATTGTTGCAGATCTTATTTGCCAATTTGTGGTAATGAATGCATAAATATAAGTAATAACCTAGCAATTTAAACCTTCTTCTGAACAAATGTAAAGGGTTGTTTCCATGCGAGATACATCTGATACTGTTCTGTGCTTGAGCTTCTTTGGATATTCTCAACCATGCTGTGAATGATTTGTACCTCATATTTTTGTGAGAAATGATGTCCTCAGTACCATGGTGATTTTCGTCATCCCAACAATATTGTAATGCACCATACTGTCATTTTTGGCAGGTTTTGGAAATGGTAACTAATCCACATTATCTCTATCGAATGACCATTCTACATGCAATTTCTCTACTTGCTCCTGTCATGGGCTCTGAAATAACATGTTCAAAACTGCTTCCAGTAGTAGTTAATGCATCAAAAGACAGGTAATGTTGTTGCTTTCTAGTATTTAAGAGGTGGAAAAACATTTGACAATTGTGGTCTTTCTTTGTAGTTTGCAGTGCTTGATCTGAAATTTTTAATTTTTCTAGGGTACCTAACATCAAGTTTAATGTGGCAAAGGTGTTACAGTCCCTCATTCCTATAGTAGACCAGCCTGTAAGTAGTAATCTAGCATTTTCTCCCCTCAACTTTGCTCCTAATTTAACACCAGAACTATCGTTGTTATTCAACCCCTTGTTTTTTTCAATGTACTGCAGGTGGTTGAGAAGACAATCCGTCCATGTTTGGTTGATCTTGGTGAAGACCCAGATGTTGATGTCCGCTTTTTTGCCAACCAAGCACTTCAGGCAATCGATCACGTCATGATGTCTAGTTAGAGGTGATTTTCATAAGTCCTGAATTTGTAGCCAACCTTGTAATTTGGTGGAACAAAGAACTCTGCTGGAATTTTTTGCCTAACTTGTTATCTCTCTTTGTAGCCTTCTGCTGTATGTGTTCGTGATCTTATATCTGTGAAACTCATCCCCAAATTTAATTAGTTAGTCTATGTTATTATTCTTTGTATGGCTCTCTCTCGCTCTCTCTCTCCCTCAGCCTTCTTGGTCACCCGCAAACTTTTCTCCTTGGTGAGGATGGATTTCAATTACGTGGGCCTGTTTGGAATGGGGTGGGGGGGTGGGGCGGCAAATGGGAAATAGGGTGAGGGAAAAACCTCAGCTCACAAGCAGGACCGATTAACCCATGTAATTGCTTATTATCTAAAAGAAGATAGTTTTCAAACATTAATTTCTTTCTGAGCCTTTTTTTTTTTAGTGTAAAACTAATATAAAGTGTTTAAGAGAAATGAATCTTTTTTTTTTTTTTTTTTTTTTTTTTTTTGTGCACGGGGAGTTTTATAATATTATATATTAATCGTATTTGAGTGGATAGCCCCCCTCTCCTAATTTCTAATCTGGGATTCAATTCCTGTTAAAAAAAAAATGATATTTGAGTGGTTTTTTTGATGAAAGGTTGGAAAGCTGTAGGTCTGGATGGTATTAAGCCTCTTTTCTACCAACAATTCTTAGATGTGACCCATTATTCTCTCATTTAGTTTATTCTCTCATTTAGTTTGTAGTTGATTTGTTGCAAAATCCAACACGAGCTACAAGATCCTATCAAAAGTATTGGTGAATAGACTGTCCATTAATTCAGAAGGTGATAGGACCATTTCAGAACAATTTTATTTCGGGACGAAGTACATTTATAACATCATTATTACCTAGGAGATAGTTTACTCCACTCAACGATCCCATAGTAAGTGTTGGAGCATGCTGACGAAGGTGAATATGAGAAGGGCCTATGATAGCGTGCCTTAAGAGTTTTTGGGACAAACGTTGTTGGATTTTGGGATCCCCTCTTCATTGACACGACTTATTATGTTCACTGTCACAAGAGCTTGCTCAACTTTGTTATGAAATGGGGAGACTTTGTCTTTTTTCTCACTGGGGAAAGGTCGAAAGGTCTTTCTGTATCTCTTTATCTTGGTAATGGAGAAATTATCATACATAATTTAGGATAGGGGGAGCTCAGGAAGTTGGGTACCTATTAGGACGTCTTGATCAGGGTCCTGGATTTCTCATTTATTTTTTACGGATGATCTAATGTTATTTGCAAAGGCTAAACTAGGGTGCCTCCATTCCATTTTGGATTGTTTTTAGGAGTTTGTTGCTATCAGTGGTCTAGAGGTTAACTCGGCAAAGTCCAAGCTTTTTGTGTCACCTCAAGCCCCTCTCCCGGTTAAAAGACAACCGGCAACCATGTGTAATTTCCGCCTTACTAAGGATTTGGGTGCTATTTGGAAGTTCCCATTCTTCATGGGCAGGTCTGTGCTAACAATTATCAATTCCTAGTCGACCAAGTGGCCAATAAGTTGTCCGCATGGAAAACGAAGCTTCTTAGTACGGCTAGTAGAAGGACCCTTATTTAGGTAGTTTCATCTTTGATTCCCTCCTATGTTATGCAAGTGACTTGGCTTCCGGAGTCTACCTGTAACCAACTGGACCTGTGGAACTGACGCTTCCTCTAGGGTGACTCGGAGACATCTAGACGAGTTCACTATGTTAGGTGGAGTAATGTTTGTCTTCCCAAGCACCGGGGACGTTGGCATTCGTAGGAATAGGGATGTAAATTGGGCGTTCCTTGCCAAACTTGGATGGCGGTTGATGAATGAGGATTCCAATCTGTGGTACCAATTTTTGAATGGGAAGTATCTCTGTGATGGGCATTTGCTTGAGCATGTTCAACATTTAGGCAGCTTCGCTTTGTGGAGGGGCATACTTCAAGCTCGTGACATTATACTTAGAAGTCTTAGATGGCAAGTGGGGGATGGTTCAAGAATTAGATTTTGGATAGACCACTGGGTTGGAGCTCAATCTTTATTGCATGATCAGGGACACATCCTGGTAAATAATGAGGGTTTGGTGAGGATTAAAGAATTTATCAAGTTGGACGGACATTAGGATTTAGATAGATTATCTACCCTCATCCCCTTTGCCCAAGTGGAGGAAATTAGGGCAATTACTATCCCCAGGGACCCTAGGGCTAGGGACACGATGCTTTAGGGAGGGGAATCGAATGGATGCTTTACAATTCGATTAGCATATAGGTTTGGATAGGGGCCTAAGGTTATAGATCAGATGGATGTCCAGGACTGGCGCTATGACGGAGGAGATTCCAACGATCAAGTCAGAAAGAGAGATTTTAGAAGGAAAGACTAAAAGTGCCTAGACCCTATGTAGTATCTGTGTGTAATGTGTGGGGAGAGAGAGATGCATACTTAATTTGTTGTCTCTGTTTAATATATATAGCATGTATAGTAGTGCCGTAAGTGTTTGGGGGTGTAGAAATCATACTTACCTTGTAGAGAGATCGTATGAGATCTTCCAAGATAATATGAACTATAGTGGTAGATTTTGTATAGATTTAAAATCTTTTGAGATAGAAAAGTTTCTATTATCGTCATAGAGACTCATGAAGATTTGAGTCATTAGGAGATTCACTTCCTTATCGGAAGAGATCGCAATGAACCTTATCAGATCAGGAAAAGTTTAAACTTGTTATAGGTTTTCTTCCTTATTGAATGATTATAACTAGGACTTATAGTGTAGTAGGAGTCAAGTTTGTAAGGACCGAGAGGTCGGGACTGAGAGGTTGGGAAATCGAGCGGCCCAAGGGTTTAATAAAGGTGTCAAACGTATGATCAAACAATGCGAGGATCGAAAGGATCTTATTGAAAGGTTTAGTTCGAGAGGAAGGTACTAGCTGAGATTGACCGAGAGGTCACTTAGTACTTTTCGAGTTATATGATCATGGGCTTGCTAGGTTCTATAATAATAGGCTTGTTGAACCGTGTATTATCATTTACCTCCCACTCCTTATATTGTTTATTAAAACGGCTTTAGGAGTGCTATTAAATAGATAAGGATTTGAGGGACTGAATGGGCACAAAAGTGGTATAGTTTTGAGTGAGTGGAGAGACATGACAATGAGCATTAAATGCGGTATGTGCCACTTTGTTTTTGATGAAACTTCCTTAGCATGCTTTCATTTGTTGGTTTACGATTGGTTACAGGCATTATAGTGTTTTAGCAGTTTCCTTTGTTAAGAGAAAGAGAGTTCTACGATCTAGAGTTTTCAAAATTTTCTAAAATAATCACCATGGTTAGAATCAATGACATTAAGAGCATGATGACCATCAAAGAATTGGAGGGCGTTAGACGAGTGATGGGCTTGACAGATGATTTTTGCATATGCTTGCCCGTGGAAGACAAACAGGCAAGTATGGCACACGAGACTTCCCTGCCGATACACGGGGAGTACATCAGGTATGGTTTGAAAGTGCTTTATTTGGATGTTCTAGTCGAGATTTTTAAAGAGAACATTTTTTTGACCATACTAATCCAGGTATCTAGTGACTAATCATAGTGGTGGTGAGTCTTTTGAGCTTCTACCATTTGGACTTCAATTTTGAGATTTTTTCTTCCATTTTTGCTTGCAAGGGTGTTCTGGTAATGGTATCAAGAGGTGGTACTGTGTTCAGACAAGGACGAGTTCAAAATAGAGGTTTTTCTATAAGGAAACTTGGATGAAGAAGTTTGTTTTTGTGAAGTTTGAGAGAAAGGAACTAATGCCGATTTTGGTGAGGGCCGACGGGGAGCCTATAGTGGCGTTGAAGGCTCCAAGCTATTCTCGGTACCCTGAGTTTATCCACTATGTTAAGGATTTTTGCCAGAAGAATGGTAGGTCAATTTGGGTAAACATCCTTTTTGATAACTAGATGTTGAAAATAGTCGGATTATTGCTTAACGAGAAGGTAAAGATTGAGAGGCAGCTTCTAGTGGAGAAGGTGATAAGCCGACTGTTTAGGATCTTGGACGTTGTTAATGGAGGTGATCTCTGGGTCACTACCATTGATAAGATTATATGGCCTCACAAATAGAAGAGCGTTAAGGACGGGGAGAGTGCTTTGGGAGAGGGGGTCAGCAACATGTGACCTATTGTTATGCTACTCCTCGAAAGAAAGAGGAGAAGGTTGGTAGTCTCTAGTGCCAGTGACAAGGAGTTAGAGACCACCGTAAGAGAGGAGACCCTAGCACTGATTTTGGCTATTGAGGATATAGAGATTCCAGATGTTGGTATTGGGGATGTCGATACTGAGGGAGAGGGTACTTCTCCTAATGTTTCGGGTGTTGGAGAGGGAGAGACCACGCCAAGAGGCAAAAGTTGGTGAAGATATTTTCAAGTCAACTAAACTTCATCAAGTTCCTACCATTATGCATAACAAGTTCAAACCAAAATTGTGGTCAAAACAATTAATATTTCATAGCATTCAATACTATATTGACAATAATATCCCTAACAGTTTCCTTGAAATTAAGAATATGCATGATTCAACCATCCTCACAAGAAATTCACTCAATGCATTCATTTGGAGAAAGGATATATATATGACACTCAATTCAATATGATGAAATTGTATCACCACAAATTTGCTAATATATCACATCTCCACTGCTCAAACATATGAATTTCATGCAAAAGCTTTTTATTTGATTGTAATTTGGTTAGGGACAAGATAGGATAATAGGGTAAATGTAGTATGTAATTTATATATCCAAAGAAGTATGTCAGGAAATACAAGATCCATTTTCTACTATCAAACATATCTCATAACATGGAATATCAATCCAACCCAAAAGTAATCCCTTTCTCTCTCTCTCTTTTCCTAGCTCAATTCCTCGATCACAATTTTTTGATTTTTTGATTTTTTTTCTTTTTTTCTTTTTGTTTTTTTTGCATCCCCTTTGTTTATCACCAATTTTTTTTTTTGGGATTTTTTTGCCTTTTTTTTTGAAATAAAACAAACTCAAGGATCAATGAAGATATGACTCATATTTTATCATTTTATCACATAAACCAACCCAATCATATAATTCAATCTCTAAAGATAATTCCAAGATAAAAATTGCTCCATTTTCCTTTTCAAATAACCACTCAATTCATATTCTAGTCACATGTTTATTTGATATAAGGGCTAAAAAGAAGATTAAGCGTAAAAAAAAAAAGAAGAAAACCATGTGTCAATTTATGAGGTTATAAACAGAGGAAATGGGTACAGGTTCAAATAGGTTCACTAGGCATGAATAGCATGCTAGGAAGGTATTTTTTTGAGAGTTAAAAAGGGGGTAAACCTAAATGCTTCAATCATTTCAATGCATGAAAATAAAAAATGTGGTCTCGACGTGCATAACAAAGTAAGTTTCAGAATGACCACTCCAATGATGACATACACTTGTAAAAAAAATAAAAGCATAAAAGATGTGTTTCTCTATGTTAGAAAAATTATTGTCGAACTCTTTAGTTTTGATGATAACAAAATCTTTTATATTGTTTTGATATTATTACTAAGTGTGCAGAATATATTTTATTTGAAAATTCTTATAAAAAGCGATCCATAGAGATTGCTATAGAAAATGCTATAGAGGCAGGTTATTTTGGGCCATAGAAGTTGTTACAGAGGCAGAATATATTTTTCTTATCTATTGAAAATCTAGCCAAGCAATGTAAGTGTAGTTTGGGTACTACAGTTATGCTAAAAATATGTTCAAATTTACATATTAGTTGTTCAATATCTGAAGATTAGAATTGCTGAAATTCAAATCTAACATTCCAAAGAGTTGGGCAATTTACCAGGTTGAGTAACATGGTCATTTAGACATATTCAGTCAAGTATATCTTCTTGATTAGTCAAGCAATTTTAAATTCAAAAATTACACATCAAAGAAGGGATGAATGACTTCAAATTCGAATATTTGTAGCATTAAAATTTTGAGGATAAGTTGGAGAAAATTATGGGTGAAATTGGCTAGTCACTTATTATTATTTTTTTTAATGGCAGGAACATTACACAGAAGATGGTTTTCAGGGGGGTTTTTGCTCAAGCATATCTTCACCACCGGCCAAACATTTTCAAATTTGAAAGCTCTACATTTTAGGTGATTGTTGTAGTTCAAATTTGAAAATACATTTGGAACTCCCCGAACGGGTGGATACGGTCATAATTCCTAAAGTCTCTAATCGACCGAAGGGCCTCAGCCGCCTAGATCTTCCGAACGAATGTGTCTCTAATATGGGATGGAATTCCCCGAACAAGCGGAAACGACCCTAATTCCTAAAGTCTCTAATCAACTGAAGGGTCTCAGCCACCCAGATCTTCCGAATGAATGTGTCTTTAATA
The DNA here is from genome assembly GCA_037126225.1 of Dillenia turbinata. Taxonomy (NCBI): domain Eukaryota; kingdom Viridiplantae; phylum Streptophyta; class Magnoliopsida; order Dilleniales; family Dilleniaceae; genus Dillenia; species Dillenia turbinata. The sequence goes on from JBAMMX010000019.1 coordinate 17,644,921, forward strand.
TGGGATGGAATTCTCCGAACGGGCAGACACGACCCTAATTCCTAAAGTTTCTAATCAACTGAAGGCTCTCAACCACCTAGATCTTCCGAATGAATATATCGCTAATATGGGATGGAACTCCCCAAACGGGTGGACATGACCCTAATTCCTAAAGTCTCTAATCAACTGAAAGGTCTCAGCCGTCCAGATCTTCCGAACGAATATGTCGCTAATATGGGATGAAACTCCTCGAACGGGGGGATACGGTCTAATTCCTAAAGTCTCTAATCGATTGAAGGGTCTCAGCCGCTCAGATTTTTCGAACGAATGTGTCTCCAATATGGGATGGAATTCTCTGAACAGGCGGACACGGCCCCAATTCCTAAAGTCTCTAATCAACCGAAGGGTCTCAACCGCCTAGATCTTCCGAACGAATGTGTCGCTAATATGAGATAGAACTCCCCGAACGGGCGGACACGACCCTAATTCCTAAAGTCTCTAATCAACCAAAGGGTCTCGGTCGCCCAGATCTTCCGAACGAATATGTCATTAATATGGGATGGAACTCCCCGAACGGGCGGACACGACCCTAATTCCTAAAGTCTCTAATCGACCGAAGGGCTTCAGCCGCCCAGATCTTCCAAAAAAATGTGTTGCTCCCCGAACGGGCGGATACGACCCTGATTTATAAAGACTTTAATCGATCGGAAAGCCTCAATTGCCCGGACCTTTCAAGGGAGCATCTTCGAATCAATATTCTAAGAACAAACCAAAGCAATCTTGATTCCAAGGGATTTTAATAATGTTCTAGAATGAGCACATCATCAGAGGAGATTCTCCCAACCTCGCTCGGCTAACAAAATATCAGAAATCCTTTGGCGGTTATTACATCTCAATAAATCAGGGGGTAAAAATCCTCATTCCACAAAGTCACAAAAAAGTAGGAGGAACACAAGAAACAGTAGGAGCAGATTTCGAATCTGCTGATCCTTTAAACGGGGACAGAGCTTCGTTTCGACCAATCTCTCAAAGAATCTCTTCACTCATGCAACTTACGCTGAGAAAGTTGTAGGATGACGACATCTTTAGCAGCAGAAGCCTTAAGGTTAGCTATCTCTTGTTCAGCCCTTCGAAGGAATTTTTCTCGTAAACGGGCTAACGTTTCAGCAGCTGTTAACCATGCTTTCCGAGCACATACCTCTGTTTCCAATTCCTTACAACGAGCTTGAACCGAGACAAGCTCTTCCCGAAGGTGCTCGATCTGTTTGTCTTTAACCTCCCCAATGGTCTCCTCTTGGTTCTCCAAAGCATCCTTCAGTGCCAACACTTGGTCGCTCATACGGGAAAATTGTTCATCTCGTTTAGCCCTCAGCTTTCTTTGAAACTCAGCCATAACAGAAGTCTGGACAAAAGACGCAATAGTCAGAGTCGTGAAACAGTAAAAATAAAACTTCAACTTACATAAAAAAAAGTACTTACCGTAAGGCATTTGGATAGCCTTGTCGGTGTACTCGAGAGACATCTTCTGAAGGGCGGACTTTGGAGAAAGTTGGAAACGCTCAGCCAACTGTGACCCCTCCTGTGGATCAACAAGATTGAATTGTGACATCCCATGAAGACCGCCACTGATCCTTCTTCAGAACTTCATCCTTCTCCAATCAAAATAGGCGGAGGAACGCAATAGTCATCTGGTACATCGACTAAAAGACACCGAGACACTTGATGGGATTGTCCCGAAGTTTCGCCTGGAATGGAAGCAGAAAGTTGCGTCACCGGAGACTCTTCCGACCCTTGCTCCTGAACTGGAATGCTCTCAGTCACTTCGAAGAATCTCTCGTCAGAACAGCATCCTTCTCCAACTCCGGTCGACGCACCAAAGGCCTCCCCAACTAGATGACTCCCTCCAGTTTTAGAATGTTATTGGGACAACGCATGCTCTCTAAATGCAGCTTGCCCTTCTCTCCTAGCAGATAAACTAGACGCCCTAGTCTTAGACTTTTTTTGCCCAGACTCAGGGGAAGCATCAACTGCTTTCCTCTTTACATGAGACCGCATTCCCTGCTCAGTAGAAATTTCATTAAGAAGACGGACGTCTATGTCTAGCATAGTATCGACCAAGTCTTTTCCCAGTTGCTCCAACAGAAGGGACTTGCTAATTTGGCTTGGCTCACCCTTGAGAAGACCGGATAGTATCAACATGTCGTCTCTCACCAAGTTGTCCACCCACAAGGTCCTGCAACTGGTCTCACAATAACGGGCCATTGCACGCAGAAAACGAGAGTGACGAAGAGGAGAGAGGATTTTCTCGTTCAAAAAGGGCACCTAGTTAGCCTTCGAAAATACAGGAAGGAGATCCCTTTTAAAAAATCTAATGAAGAAGAACCTTTGCATCCAGTGCTTGTCCTAGGACTCACTATAGAAAAACCTCCAGCGAGACTCTCGACGAATCTGAAGTTTATACCAACCGTGGGTGGACCCTTTAGAGCTACATCGCCCCATGAAAAATAGAGCCCCTAAAATCTCCAGGTCGAAACGAACACGAAAAAACCCTAACAAAAAAATTAGGGCGATTACAAATCGCCAAGCGCTTGGGATAAGCAGTGAAGGGTGAATGTTCTAATACTTCAAGATCTCCGTCAGTGGACCCGTATATGGAATCTTCAAACCATATTTCACATACTATTTATACATTGGAACACAACCCTCGGGGGCAAGACTCGCTCTATCCCCTTCGCCAGACAATACAAATTCGAAGTCACTTCCGAGCGACATTTCCTTCCGGACTTCTATCAATCCTCTTCGGTCATAATGCTCCGAATATTGTCTATGCTATGTAATGAGGAGACGTCTATTGACATGTTTTGCTGAAAGAGAAAGCTTTTCGGAGAGAAAAGGAAAAGAGGTATTTTCTAAGAAGCAAAGGCTCTTACCAAATGTATAAAAGACGATTTGTGAAAATCGAAACGGCGAATGTCAAAGTAAAAGGAGACATTCCTTTTCGAGGACTGTCACTCATGGCGCTTCTTCTTCCGAGAAGACCATGAGTTGGAGGTAAATGATGGGACTTGACCCAAAAACCCAAACCAAGAGAGTCAACTCCCTGAAGGCCCACGAAAGGGGCCTGCCGATCAGTATCTAACGTCAACAACAATAATCTACCGAAGGGCCATAGCCCCTCTGGTCAATCTACCGAAGAGTCTCAGTCGCCCGGATATACCGAATGATAGGATCTCAGTTGTCTCATTAACCGATCAGAGACAGTCTCTTCTTTCAATTAAGCAAATGTCAATACTCTAACCGGGCGAGTCTCGAAAGATCCTTTATCGGTCGAGTAACCGAACAAGGGGCAGCACCCCTATCGATTAATAAAGGAAGGTTAGAACTTCCTTTATTTCAGTTTCTTATTTCGTAACAGCAATTCCAAGATCTTTCAGATAACGAAAGCATCCCTCCCAAAGAAGAAGATTTCTCAATATATGAGGATCATGATCAATTCGTAATATTGATTTCCGAGATTCCTAGATCGTTTCGATAAGGAAGGTAGGGTTGAAGTTCTTCAGCAGCGCATGACTCTCACATGTATAAGAGGTCTCAAAGCCCTTGACATCAGGTACGCTCTCTAGGCCTAATACAGGGGGCACACAGAATACAGGGAATCACTTTCTCTCTACTCTCAGTCTGTTTCTTTCAAACGAAAACCACTCTTTATTGATTTGAGCGTCGGAATCTCCCCGCCGGAGTACTCTCCGGCGGTTTTTGCAGGTGTTTCTACCATCAACGGCTACTGTTCGAGTAAAAAAGAAACCAATATCTGTGAAGCAATAACCCACCTCCATAAACTTTTTTTTCTTTGGTGGGGCTTCTGAAAGTATCATGGTAACGTGGGCATGTTCACTACAAACCAAAAGCATTTGCACCAAACCCAACAAAATGATGCCCTCTAGATTTGAAGAGCTATGTCCAAAGAGACACCTATCACTCAGGGTTTGAGTAGGCTAAAATTGAGACAGTAAAATGTAACGAAATAATACAGAAGATTTGGGTTTAAACTTAAATCTCCTCAACAATAGAGTTAGAAAAGAAGTTCCCTCACATTTGTATATTCAAACACTTTACCAAGTCTTAAATTTCTGGTGGGGATTACCAAAGGGCTTGAAATTGGTAATTAATTCAATTAATTTGCAAAATTGTCACTCTTGCATGAGTGTTGTAAAACACACACACATATTTGATACAAAGAGATACAATTAAATAGGATCCAATCGAGAAATGGAGAATGGAAATGTGGAAGATCTACTGCTAGAACTATCCCCGAAGGACTAAGGGTTGTAATATACAGCAAGATAGTTTTCCATCAAACGAAACTTAGAGCATTAGCAACAAATGGTCTCTAATACGTATATAAACTTCGTACAGGTAAGTCCTCATGGTGATAAAACCATGCATAAGATATTATCATTTATAAGACAAAAACAAAAAATTTTTAGACTTGTTGTACAAGGGATTTTAAGCAATCAAAGATGGTCGCCAAGATTCACATTGTTTATGCTCAATCTTTATAAAAATAATACAATATATATAGAGAGAACTTTGTTAAATCTGCAAATTGCATGAACAGAGAAGTTTAAGACAAGATCCAGACAAATTGGAGTATGACGCTCTGGTAATATTTTTGAGGGTGAGTACATGAAACTAGTCGCACATCTTTTTCGGTTTTCTTATTTTTTTTGAAGAATGTTTTCAGACTAAAAATTCTTTGGAACATTTCTAACCTAGTATATCCAAGACTCACCCGAGTTAAGTAGTTGCTATTTCCATCTCTCTCTCTCTCTCTCTCTCACTCTCAGCATGTGCTAGTAAAAAAAAAAAAATCAATGGCTTACGCTTAATTATGGCTTTTGTTCATAAGAATTCACGCGTGCACAACCCACAAAAATACGATCATTATATTTACATTGCATGCACTTGAAGTCATTTAGCTCCTATGAGAAACCCTAATTGAATTGAATTTTTCTATTTTTATTTCTTTTGTAGGGCACCAACCTTTGATTTTATCTTGGAACACTCATGTGAGCAAGAAATTTTCGACAATCATTAGAGGTGAGGAATGAGAAAGTTGATCCTATAGAGTGCCTCAATCTCGGACCTTCATTGCGGTTTGAAGTTAAGGGTTGCGAATTTTAATCCTAGGTTACGCTAATAACGAAATTATTGAAATTATAGACTACTAAATTCAAAAAAACACATTAACTTGAGGAGCAAGTTTCAAATTCACATTTTTGTATGTTACTAGGAGGTTTACACCGCAATAGGCGCAGTGCAAAATTTTAAGTTTGATTAGGAAAGATTGAATTATGTGTTTGGTATTCTTTTCGATAAAAAGTTTTCGGTATAAAACTTCTCGGTAAAAAAATTAAGAATGTGAAAACTCTACGGTTAAAAACTCTCGACTCCATACATGAAAACTTCCCGATACACAATACATTTCTCTCTCAAAGTTTCTCGGTAGTTTTCTAGTACAGAACTCCTGATAACCGGTAGAAAACTCCTGGTAAAAAATTTTTCGATAAAAATTTTCCCGGTACAAATTTTCCCGATAACCCGGTACACAATACTCTCATTTCTCAAAACTCCCAGGAAGTCAGTAAAAAACTCCTGGTAAAAAGCTCTCGGTAGTTTATTAGTACAAAACTTTCTGGTAGTTTATCGTTACAAAGTTTTCCGATAATTTTTCGGTACAAAACTTCATGATAGTTTATCGGTACAAAATCTTCACGGTAACCATTTAAAAAAGCTTCTCGGTAGTTTATCGGTACAAAAGTTTTTCGGTAGTTTATCGGTACAAAATCTTCCTGATAGTTTATCGGTACAAAAATTTCCCGATAACCATTTAAAAAGGCTTCCTGGTAGTCTATCGATACAAAAGTTTCCCGGTAACCGTTTAAAAAAGCTTCCCGGTAGTCTATCCGTACAAAAGTTTCCCGTAATCGTTTAAAAAAGTTTCCAATAGTCTATCGATACAAAAGTTTCTCAATAACTGTTTAAAAAAGCTTCCTGGTAGTTTGTCGTTACAAAAGTTTTCCGATAATTTATCTGTACAAAAACTTCTTGATAACCGTTTAAAAAAAATGGTACAAAACTCTCCTGTAAAAAAACTCTCTCTTCTCATTAAAAAAAAAAAAAAAACACATGGCCTACTCATTTAAAAAAGAAGCTTCCTGGTACAAAACTCCCTCGTAAGAAAACTAAGAATGTAAAAGCTCAGTGGTAACAAACTTCTCGATCCCCAGTATATGAAAGCTTGTCTGTACATAATTTTTTTCTCTCTCAAAACTCTCTGATAAAATTATGTTTTTTTAAAAATTTCATTAAAAAAAAACAAAAACAAAAAAGACAAAAAGAAAAAGAAAAAAAAAACAAGAGTCTTAGTAAACTAAAGAAATGTTTTAGTCGACTAAAGTATTTTATGTTTTTACTTTTTTTTAAGCTTGTTTTTCTTTTTTCTTTTTTTCCGTTTGTCTTTTTTTTTTTTCTTTTTGTTTCATTTGTTTAAAATATATCAAAAAAATATTATAAATATTTTTTTTAAAAAATAGTTTGAAAAAATTAATATTTTTAAAAAATATTATTTTTTTAAAAATTTTTAAAAATATTTTTTATATTTTGTGATAGTTTTTATAAAATATTTTATATGTTTTACAAATATTATACATGACTTGGTTTTTATATTTTGCCGTACTTTTAAAAATATTTTGATCTTTTTAAATTAAATATGATATTATAAAATGTAATTTCGTTATAGAATTTTGCAAGTGTACTAAAATTATTAAGAATGTGTAAAATATTTATGTATATATAAACAAACTTTAATATTATAACAGTTGAAAAATTATAATTATAAAAACAATAAGTAAAAAAAAAATCAGATATTTTAACAGTTAAAAAATTTTTAAATTTTTTTCGATCAATGATTAGATTAAAAATAATGATAAATTTATCAGTGCAAAAACTTCCCGATAACCGTTTAAAAAAGTTTCTTGGTAGTTTATCGGTACAAAAGCTTCCCGGTAGTTTATCGGTGCAAAAACTTCCCGGTAACCGTTTAAAAAAGTTTCCCGATAGTTTATCGGTACAAAAGCTTCCCGATAGTTTATCGGTGCAAAAGTTTTTCAGTAACCGTTTAAAAAAATTTCCCGATAGTTTATCAGTACAAAAGTTTTTCGATAGTTTAATAGTGCAAAAATTTCTTGGTAACTGTTTAAAAAAATTTCCCGATACTTTATCGGTACAAAAGTTTCTCGGTAGTTTATAAGTAGAAAACCTTCATAGTAACCGTTTTAAAAAGTTTTCCAGTAGTTTATCGGTACAAAAGTTTTCCGATAGTTTATCAGTATAAAAACTTCCCAGTAACCGTTTAAAAAAGTTTTTCGGTAGTTTATCGGTACAAAAGCTTCCCGGTAGTTCATCGGTGCAAAAGCTTCTCGGTAACCGTTTAAAAAAGTTTCCCGGTAGTTTATCGGTACAAAAGCTTCCCGGTAGTTCATCGGCGCAAAAGCTTCCCGGTAACCATTTAAAAAAGTTTCCCGGTAGTTTATCGATACAAAAGTTTCCCGATAGTTTATCGGTACAAAAACTTTCCGGTAACCGTTTAAAAAAGTTTTCCGATAGTTTATAGATACAAAAGTTTTCCGGTAGTTTATCGATTTAAAAGTTTCCCGATAACTGTTTAAAAAAGTTTCCCGATAATTTATCAGTACAAAATCTTCCCAATAGTTTATTGGTGCAAAAGCTTCCCGGTAACCGTTTAAAAAAGTTTTCCAGTAGTTTATGTGTACAAAAATTTCCCGGTAATCGTTTAAAAAAGTTTTCCGATAGTTTATCAGTACAAAAATTTTCCGATAACCATTTAAAAAAGGTTTTCTGGTAGTTTATCAGTACAAAAGTTTCCCGATAGTTTATCGGTGCAAAAACTTCCCGATAACCTTTTAAAAAAGCTTCCCGGTAGTTTATCGATACAAAAATTTCTCGGTAGTTTATCGGTGTAAAAACTTCCCGGTAACTGTTTAAAAAAACTTATCGATAGTTTATCGGTATAAAATCTTCCCGATAGTTTATCGGTACAAAAACTTCCCAGTAACCGTTTAAAAAAGCTTCCCGGTAGTTTATCTATATAAAAGTTTCCCGATAGCTTATCGGTGCAAAAACTTCCCGATAACTATTTAAAAAAGCTTCCCAATAGTTTATCGGTATAAAAACTTCCCGGTAGTTTATCGGTACAAAACTTTCCAGTAGTTCATCGGTACAAAAGTTACCCGTAGTTTATCAGTGTAAAAGTTTCCGGGTAATCGTTTAAAAACTCCCGATAAAAATTTTTCTGGTAGTTTCTTGGTACAAAACTCCCAATTCCCGTATATATTTGATCGACCAAGTACATGAAAGTTCTACGGTAAAAAACTTCTCGGTCCTAATACATGAAAGCTCTCGTGTACACAATTACTTCTTCACTCAAAACTCTCGATAAAATTATATTTTAAAAAAATTTTATTGAAGAAAAAAACAAAAACAAAAAAGACAAAAAAAAAGAAAAAACAAAATGAAAAAAAAAAAGAGAAAAAAAAAAATATCTTTAGTCGACTAAAACATTATTATTTTTTTTTTTATGTTTTTGCGTTTTTTTTAAGGTTATTTGTTTTTCTTTATGTTTTATTTTAATTTATCGGTATAAAAATTTCTCGATAACCTTTTAAAAAAGTTTTCCGGTAGTTTATCGGTACAAAAGCTTCCCGCTAGTTTATCGATACAAAACTTCCCGATAGTTTATTGGTACAAAAATTTCCCAGTAGTTTATCGGTGTAAAAGATTCATGGTAACCGTTTAAAAACTCCCGGTAAAAACTTTTCTGGTAGTTTTCCGGTACAAAACTCTCAGTTCTCGTACATGTTTGGTCGACCAAGTACATGAAAGTTTTACGGTAAAAAGCTTCTCAGTTTCAGTACATGAAAACTCTCGTGTACACAATTCCTTCCTTACTCAAAACTCCCGGTAAAATTATATTTTTAAAAGTTTTCATTGGAAAAGAAAAAAAACAAACACAAAAAAGACAAAAGACAAGAAAAAAAAAATGAAAAAAAAAAAGAAAAAAAAAACAAGACCTTTAGTCGACTAAAGATTCTTTAGTCGATTAAAACATTATTTTTTTTTTATGTTTTTGCTTTTTTTTTTTTTAAGATTATTTGTTTTTCTTTATTTATTTTTCTTTTTGTTTCCTTTTTCAACCAACCCTTGTATAAAGAATGCCATTTTTATTATTGTTATGTATTGAGAATGCAAATCTATTATCATTATTTGTTTAAAGGATCAGAAGATAAAAAATTTGGTGGTTAAATAACACTTCAGTTTATTAAAATTTTGAATATTTTTTAAAAAGATTGCTAGTTTAATCGAGCAATGGATTTAGTCGACTGAATTTTGGAATAAGACATTTTAGTCGATATAGAAGTTAATTTATTGGTTAAATGTCACTTTAGTTTATTAAATTTTTTAATATTTTTTAAAAATAATGGATTTAGTTGACTAAACTTTAGAATGAGGCATTTTATAGTTGACTAAAGAACTATAGTCGACCAAATGATTATTTTTGGTCGACTAAAAACTTTAGTCGACTAAAAGAGATCTTTAGTCGACTAAAAATACTAAACTTCTTTAGTACACAGATTGGATTGATTTTTTTTTTTTAACTATATAGAGTTTTAGTCTAAGGTTTTTTTTGTTAGTTAAAATATTTAGTTGAACAAAGTAATTTTTTTAGTCAATGATTTTTTTTTTTCAATTCAACCAAATCTTTTTATTCAATATTTTTTTAATTGGTTAAGGTTTATTTAAGTTTTAAAAACAAAACCTAAATATGCCATTAAATATGAATAGAACTATATTGTTCTGTTACCACCACACTGAACAAGCACTCAACACGAACATGGATGGAGTAATTCTGTACATTATGCAGTTCTACAAACTATGTCATTCTTACCGAACATACAAATATACAAAAATCATAATGATCAACACCATACCGATTTCGTATGCTCAGATGCACAAAAGGTAAACATAAGTTTTTACAATAGAGAAATGACTTCCATATGTCACGACCATCATCAACTGTATTATTTTCCTCAGTAAGAACTGGAAAAAGAAAAAAAAACTTTCAGAATTAACAATAAATATAAAAAGCAACAATATAAATGTTAAGTAAAGTAAATCTTTAGAAACACAACCTTTCGTAACAAAACAAGCACTTCCATATACCATGTTCATCATCAAGCACACCACTCTCGCCAACCCAAATAAAAAAAAAAAATATCTTCAGAATTAACAATACATACGAAGAGCAGTAGAACAAATATTTAAAAGTAAAAGAGGCAAACATAAATTTCGATTTCTCTACTTACATGGAGCGAAGAGACGGAGAGAGCATTGTGTATATTTGCCATGCTTATATAGAGAGAAAGCTCACTTAGAGAGAGAGAGAGACAGAGAGAGCGTTGTCTCCATTTGTCTCGTTTATATAGATAGAGACACTGGAAGTATATAGAAATGGCTCATGTACACCATAATTATTAAGGGAATACAAAGACATGGTCGACATGTACTGCCATTATTAGCGGTATGGTGTGTCATATCGCAAATCTCCAAATGAACGAGACACCACTAAAAAAACTCACACGTCGAACTCACTCCAACCAACACAGAGAAAGATCACTTCACCCCACCCACTCCAACCGATTAAAAATTTTTTTTAAAAAAAAATAAAAAAAACTAATTGTCCAACTCACCATCCATCGAACAAACCAACAAATTACCTTCGACCAAATGGAAGACGTCAAAACTGAGGTGGCGGGAAGTCATTCACGCTTATAACTATATTGTTAATAAACTAGTACCTCTACATATGTGAAAAGATATTTATCATATTGATAAATGATGTTACAAAGAACAACAAGGCGAACAATCCGAATATACTTACAAAACATTGTCCAAAAGAAGGGTACTTAATGTACCTTGAAGAATATATGTAAGAACAAGGAGGTCCCTAAAAGTAGGCAAAGCGAAGATGCCTCTCCATTTCTTAATTTTATTATTTTTTTGTTCATTTTTTTCCCCTTAAGTATTCAATAAAGCTTTAGCAGGATTTTATTGTTGAAAGTTTTGTTGTGACAAATTCATAACTATATACTGGGGGGGGTCTTTATATTAAGCTTAGCAAGTTTAAATATGTTATACTGAAAATTTGAATTCAATAAATAAAGTAGTTGACTTTACCAAATCTTCTACTTTTAGGGTTTAAAACGATAAATTAAATTGTTCTTGTTGTAGGATATCCGAATGATAAAAAATTTTTACTTAAATGTTTTTTTTCTAAAATCTCGTATACGAATTCCCATCTTTTTATATATTTTCACAATTTTCTAACTACGAATTCCCATCTTTTTATATATTTTCACAATTTTCTAACCCCCATGTAACAAACAAAAAACAATAAATTAAATTTCCTACTTGATGTTTGGTTCCATGGAATAGAACCTAATTCATTCGTCGAACTATATAAATTCAAGAACCAATTATTTCAAAATTAGAATACATAAAATTTTAACAAAAATAAATTAAACCAAAAAAGAAATATTTGAAAGCTTTTAAAGGTATTTTTACCTTGGACATCCTAAATTTTTTCCCCCCAAAAAAAAAAATCTTTAAAAACTATAAAACTTCACAAATAAAATTCAAATTTCTATATAATAAATTAAATTATTATCATAATGTGATAATTTTTTTGTATTAAAAAGTTTTCTAATTTCAACGAGGCCTATACTCAATTTTCTCAAATGAGCCTAATATTTATGGTGATGGCATATTCCACTTAGCCATACTTGAGGATGAGTCAAACTACTCACGTATAAAGATCTAACTGTATTAGGGTTAGGTTGGAAATATTTGGATTTAAGCTTAAATTCATGTTAAAAAGTTCATCCAATAAGTTGGCCCGATTTTGAATATTTTTTTTGTTATATAGAGGTCGCGAAATTCATGAACATACACGCGTTCACATGAGTTTGAAAATGAGATTTCAAGAAAAACACTTAAGTAAGTATTTTTTACTATTTTCGGTTGTCCCTCCAGGGACGTCCTACTCTGCTGATCATAAGAAAATTTAAAATTTGGATCAGATTAGCCATTTAATACATAGTAGTGAAACCAACAATGTACTAACCTAATCGCAGGGCATGGGAATATGAAAATAAATGTTGTTAGCCACAGAACATGAAAATGGGAATTTGCAAACAATTGCACCACAAAAAGGCGTCCCCACTTAATTTACATGGAACTTTGATAACCAAACCTAAAACATGATTATGGATAATTCCTCAAAATAAAATTCTTGAAAAGAGTTACTGAATACATTAATCGACAAGTTACATCTGTTTGTATTAAAATTACAGTTCTAATATTTGATTTTTATTTGGTCAAATTATCGGTGAATTTCAACTTAAAGTGTGAAAGATATTATTCTCTTTTTACCATGCAAAATTAGAATTGCTACTTTAAATATTTCTCTCACCGTAATAATTAAGATAGTTTTATTAAGTTAAAACTGATCACCATCCTGATAAGTGAATCAATCTTCAAAATCATATTCTTGGTATACATGCATACTAACAAATTCCAAAAATAATATATGAAATTTTTATTTATTGCAATCAACCATTATGTAACCATTATTTATTATGTAATTTTTTACATTCTAAATTTGATAACAACTAGCATTTTCTTTCTTAATATTTGCATCACACTTGTGTTTTTCCTCTTATAAGAATTTCAGTAACCCGAAAGAGATTTGAAACTTTACACCAATCATTTATAATACTGTTTGTACAAAAAAGTAGAGTAGAGTAGAGTAGAGTAGAGAGAGAGAGAGAGATCTGGTTATGAACCATAACCAATGAATGCCTTGATATGAGACATCATTTCAAGAGTTCTAATCTGAGAGAGCTGGGACCTATCAAGGACTTGGAAGGCATGTCCTACACCCTTATAGACCACTTGCTCCACCCTTTTGCCTCCTCTACCCAAAGCACCACAAAATTCCAAGTTCCTATCCTTCAATATATCCATCTCCGAAATGCATACCATAATTTGCTCAACCCTTAAATTCTCCAACTTAGCCAGTGGGTTGCTCCATGAATGATCTCGGCTCGAGCCGGATGGCAGGGCCAGCCGCCAATATGTGTCTGAAGCCGCTAAGCTGAGAGCAGAGCGAGCCGGTTGAGCCAAATATTTCTCTGTATTAGTTCTTGCCTCTCCTCCAAAAAATGGTTGTATTAAAATCAACCCCTTAATGTCCAACGGCTTGAGAAATGCCGAGCTGAGCCGTATAGCCACATTATAAGCTATATTGGCGCCTGCGCTGTCTCCAGCTAGGAAAACACTGGAGAAATTACACCGGCTCAGCCACCATTGACTTGAGCCACATTGAGCCAGCTGCTTTAGCCACATGACTGCTTTGAATCCATCATCATAAGCGGCTGGAAGCTTGTTTTCCGGAGCCAGTCGGTATTCAACTGAGAGAATTAAACAGCTGGCTTTGGCCGATAGCTGAGCCAAGAAGTCATGATAGCAACTCCAAGCCGCTGAGCCGACACAGAAGCCGCCACCGTGGAAATACACTAGGATAGGCAAAGGTACCTTACCCCGTGACACAGGAACATATAACCGTGCCCAAAATTTTGTAACCTTGTCAATGACCGTGTCTTCAGAGATTACACCAATGTCAGAGGCCAATGCCACACCGACACTTGGCACTACCTGGGGTCGTTCCACGTGTCCATCTTTGTATACCCGAATAAGCCCTTCAATTTCTTCAACTGCAGGTCCATGTTGGGTTTGGTCTGAGTCAATTTGTAGACGGCCTGCACTTTGATCCAAAGAAAGTGCGGCCATTCTTCTCTTCTTGATTACTAGGAATGGAAATTTAGCTTCGAGAGAAATGCTTCTTGCCAACTTTCGTTCTTGGCGAGGAAAATGAGAAGTCATAGACTTTATATCGGATACGAAGGATGTCAAAGAGCGGGGGAATCATCCGATATTAAGTTGCCAAGTGGGCAGTAGGGAATTGGCCACATGTCATCACGTGAATTTTAAGAGAGGGGCCCGCCTTGTTGGAAAAGAAGAATGGGTTTCTGCCCAAGTATTTTCAGCGCTTTCTTTTTGGGTGAAGAAGGGAGGACACAATGCGGGGTATGGAGTCAAAAACACAATTTTACCTAACTTTTTGTTGCCTCCCAATAACATCATGTCAAGGAGGTGTTTGACATGATAAAGATCTTTTCTTTTTCTTTTCTAAGTGCACTAGTGCGAGAGCTTCTTAGATTTTTCTTCCATAATTTGTGTGTGGACTTCGATATGGCAATTCATTCATTTTCTTTTGAAGTAATTTATGGTCCTCTGTTTATGTTAATTTTAGGAGGGTGAAGCGCGTCTTTTGAGATGTAAAAAAAAAATATATATATACATATATATTTTTTATTAATTTAAATTTTTAAAATGAATAGTAATTATACAAAATATAAAATGGTATCAGAACATTAAATTCAAAATTTAAATCTCAGGTACCTTTAACTCTAATAATTAAATATGGAAGTATAAAATACAGAATAATTAATAATTTTTTTTTTGGTTTTTGAAAAAACAAGATAACAAAGGAAAATACTATTAATATTTTTTTATATATATAACAAACATCCGTGTAAAATGGTCGCTCATCTATCATAACTGGTCATATTATTCGCAGAAAACAAAGAAAATATGATTTTCTAGAGAAAACCAACCCCAATTCTTATCACCTCTCCCACTCTTAATTTAAATTTCAAAAAGGAAAAGAAAAATAGAATCATCATCTCTCTAACACATCGAAAAAAACTTACGTCGAAAAAGAAGGAAAAATACTTTGAGGGATTTAGTTTAGATCTACTTCATATATCAAAGACCAAAGGGTTCTTAGATTGTGACAAATAAAGGTTGATCCGTTCGTGATAGTCATTTCAATCTGTGCATCAAAAGGGTTAGTGATTCAACCCTAAATTTTGAGAATTTTATTTAATATCATGATTTAATAATTTTTTTCTTTTGAGTATGAAAATCCATGTTAGAAAATGTTTACAATGGTATCAGAGCATGTTTAGGGTGTTTTCTGATTTTATTTTGATGCAAATTGTGCATATGAGTGACTAAAAAATATAACCATACCAGTGCAATTTTTTCTTGAAAAAATTGTAAATGGTAATTTCGAGCGTGGGTGACAAAATGCTCCAAAATTTTGAACGTGGAATGCCCATAATGTCAGAATATAATCTGCAAAATATCATGCATGCAAGTCTTGTATTTTTGGAGAAAAATAAAACCCTAGCCGAGAGAAAACATGCTTATATCTCCTCAAGTAATGTGTTTTGTGAAGAAATAATTAGATGACTCAATTCCTTGTTAAAAACCTTCTAACCGTATAAAGAACATGAAAATGGTTCAGAAATGAGGGAGAAATAGCTTCTAAAAATTTGGTTCGAAGTGCAAAAAAAACAGTCTAGAGGTAGAAGATGAACAGTGAATTTTTTCAATCCCACTCTTGGACCGCGGCTAGTGATGTCCAAACACCAAGTTCTAGACCTCTAATCTGAAAACTAATGTCACTATTAGAATCAAAGACACCAAAAATATGGGTAGCCAAAATCCGATCGCCAGATTTTGCCAGGAAGGAGGCATGTGGAGGTCATGCACTACCCTGAGCACGTGGGCGAGTGGCCCAACAGCCCGCCACTTCAAGTGGTGCGTGAGGGCGCGTGAGCCGTCCTCCCTGGCCGGAAATTTTTCTGAAATGTTTTAAATTTTCAGTCTGATTTTTTGTGATTTTAAATTAATTTTTCTGAGATGAAAAATATTTTTTATTTGTTTTAAATAAGTAAAATATTTGAAAATTATGAAAAAATCAGTTACTAGTTGATGAAAAAAATTTCTGAAAATTTCTCATATACTTGGAAAATTATTTTGTAATTGTTGGTTATCTAAATTAAATTTCACAATATTTATTTGATTTTTTACTCGTTGATTTATGTATGAAAATTTTGTTTTTTCGATATAAATTATTTGAATATTGAGCATAATCATTATGGATGGTGTTTTAAAATTTTTATGATTGGATTCGTGACCAATCTGACGTTTACCCTATTTTTAAGATATGGTGAGGATCAGATGCACTCTTGTCATTTTCTGGGGGAAGAGATAGAGACGAGAAGACTTCAGAACATTTGGCAAAGTTAAATTTAATGATGCATTATAAGATGAAACAAATGCATACTTTACAATAATATTTGAGAGTTATGAGTTAAAAACGCAATGAATTTCGGCATTTGGGTCATTGGTTCGGGGGCGATGAAGTCGAGATTAAGATTATAAGGAATTCTCTCGCAGAAGATTTGGCTGATAAAATAATAGGAGAGAACAAACGGATCAATCTCAAGAATTTCAGACTAAAAATACTTAAAATATGGAGAGCTAAGGAGATAAAGATTAAAATGAAAAAATCATTTTCTCTAAAAATTAATGGTTTTACACCACAAGCTATTAGGGGATTTGCTCCGAGAGATAACCTTTCAGTTGGGATGGTCAAAATGGTGACTCACACATATATGGAAGATAAGAAAGAAAAGAAAAGGGAAAAATGATTATATCTTTCTTTCCCATTTCAATATTGCATAGTTATGTACCATAACATGTTAAGTAGGAAAACTATGGACAAGTGATGTAATCTTTTCTCTCTTTGTATATATTTAGAATGTAAAAACCTTTAACATTCTAAGACTTATGTATATCTATGTGTTTATGCAAGCATATGAGAAAGATGTGTTCTATTTTCGCATGATATTAGTGGGAGGTTTTAAGTTAGTAAACTTTAAATAATTCTCATCTAAAACTTATGAAATTTTGTCACTCTGAAATCAAATTTATGGTAATCAAACATTTGGATGATGAATGATGATTGAGAACTTAGTTATCTTTCAAGTCTATACCTTATGTTTGTTTATTATAAATTTTAATTTTATGTACAAAATTGTATGCATTATATGAGTATGAATACTTATAATTACCTCTCTTTGAAAATCCAGACCATGACATCAAAATCTATAATAGCAGACCTAAATAACGGTAAAAAATTTAATGGCAACAATTATGATATTTGACGCTATAAGATATGGTATGTACTGTAAGAGTAAGATGCTTTAGAGGGTATCAACCATATCATGTAAGACCCTAGAATTGGAAACACTACTCAGAGAAGAGATTAAGAAGCTTACTAGGCATAGAAGAAAAAAAAATTTCACTGCACGTGGCATCCTAATCAGTTCTGTGGTTGATAATCTCATACACGAATGTGAGCAATTCCCTAATACTCATGACATATGGGTGTACCTCAGAGAGAAGTATGGAGGTATTAGTGTGAACCGTCTGAGACAACTGACAATTAAGTTTGACACTTATAAAAAAAAGTTAATGATAGTATCAAACAGTATCTGAGGGCCATGTCAAACATGATAAGGGAATTGAAAACAGCTAGTCACATTCTCTCTGATGAGGAGTAAGTTCAGGCCTTAATCTGATCCCTTCCAGACTAATGGGAGCACCTGAAAGTGAATCTGACTTACAATGATAGCATCAAGACTTTCTCTGATATTGCTCACCACGTAGAACTCAAGAATGAGTAGTTTGGTGCCACAAGATCGATTTCTAATGTCTTTGTAGCTAAGTGTAATTCCCATAAAGTTTCGGGGTTTAAGCACAAGAGGAACAAGAACAAAGGCAAGAAAGGGAAGAACGTTGATGGATGGTCTAAGAAAAACAACTCTAGCCGTAAGAACAAGCGTAAGCGATTTTGGAAGAAAAAGGATAAGAGTAAAATGAAATGTTATAATTGTAAAGCTCTTGGTCATTTCGCTTGAGAATGGCTCAAGCCAAAAGATGTAGTACCTAATAACACTTATTTGTGTATTGTATATGTCTCTAGTACTGTTTTATTTTCTGAATCTTATCCTGTGTGGATTATAGACTCAGGAGCAACAGACCATGTATAAGAAATCGGGAAGCATTCATAGATTTTCATCGAGTTCTTTCTGGTACAAGATGGATATACGTGGGGAATAATACGAAAGTCGAGGTTAAAGGGATTGGTACTTGCAAAATAGAGCTGCGAAATGGCCGAACCCTAATCTTGCACGATGTTCTCTTTGCACCGGAGATTCGATGAAACTTACTTTCTGTTATTGTTCTTCTTAGACTAGGTTATGATTTGAACTTTTCTGGTAATAGAGTTTGTATCTATTACAATGGTGTGTACTACGGATTTGGACATCTCTTTGATGACTTTCTAACTTTGGATTATGACAAAAGAATGTTTAACTGTTATGTTGATCATTATGCATCGTTAAATATTTGTTCTTCTACTAATGCTAATGTAGATGACAAAGTATGACATGCTAGACTTGGTCACATTGGGTAGGACATGATGAATCGACTTATGAAAGTAAGACTATTAGGTTCGCTTACTAAAGTTGATTTACCGATTTATGAACATTATCTTGCCGGGAAGATGACTCGAAAACCATTTGGAAATGTCGTAAGGGCTGAATTTTCATTGTAATTGGTTCACTCTGACTTTGTGATCCAATGAATGTGAAGGCTATACGTGAAGCATCATATTTCATTACTTTTATAGATGATTTCACACGGTTTGGTCATGTCTACTTGATTGCTCACAAGTGTGAAGCACTTGAGTGCATTTGACATTATATAAATGAAGTGGAGAATCAAATGGATAGAACTATTAAAACCTTAAGGACAGATCAAGGGCGTGAATATCTATCGGATCAGTTCAAGAATCTATATAATGAAAAAGGAATAATTAGACAATTGACTATTTTCCACACAACTCAACAGAATGGTGTTACTGAGAGGAGAAATAGAACATCGCTGGATATGACGAGGTCTATGATAGCATAGGCTAACTTGTTCATTTCTTTTTAGGGAGATACATTGTTAACTGCGACTTATATTTTGAATAGAGTGCCTTCAAAATCAGTACTTATAACACCATATGAATTTTGGACTGGTAGAAAACTAAATCCGACTGGTCTCAAACCTTGGGAGTCGGCAGCGTATAATCATGACCCTTCTAATAAGTTTGGAAAGCTTGGTTCCCAAGGAAAGAAATGTAACTTTATTAGATATTCTGATCAGTTAAAATGTTATGTATTCATCGGTGAGTGCGATGATGGTACTATGACGGAAATTGAATCACGAAATGTGACATTTTTAGAAAATGATTTTCCTAGTAGAGGAGACATAGCGAAAGGAGAACCTTTATCTGAATTAAATAATTCAAATGATGGAGCTATGCCAGGTGGGTCATTGGAACGCCGAGAAATTGAATTCCAAGATGATCCCAGTGGGAGGGATTCGAGTTTCAATAATCCACCTGAATCATCAGTTTGGAAAAGTGTTGAGAAAGGTATGCCCAAACATTATTACGAGATTAAAGGACATGTCTTTATCATTTCTCCACAGGATGTGGACGAACCTAAAAACCTGAATGAGGATTTGTTTTGTCCTGCAAAGGAAGAGTGGATGAAAGCAATGGAGAAAGAAATAGATTCGATGGAATCCAACCATGTTTGGGAACTGGTTGATCTTCCACTTAGGCGCAAAGTTATTGGGAACAAGTGGGTTCTCAAAGTTAAACAAATGACTGATGGATCAATTGAGAGGTACAAAACACAATTGGTGGCAAAGGATTATATTTAGCAAGAGGGTATTGATTATGAAGAAATCTTTTTTCCAGTAGTGAGATTTGTCTCTATTTGCCTGTTGTTAGCTATAGTAGCCAATTTAAATTTAGAATTACATTAAATGGACGTAAAGACTGCTTCCTTCAGTGGGAAGTTTGAGGAAGAAATTTACATGGAACAACCTATTGGCTTCATAGCAAAAGGCCAAGAAAATAAAGTTTGTAAATTGAATAAATCAATTTATGGCCTTAAGTAGTCTTTAAGGCAATGGTATTTGAGATTTTATAGAGTTGTAATCTCTAACGACTTCGTGATGCTAGACGAAGACCATTACGTTTATTTGAAGAAGTCCAATAACAAATTTGTAATTCCATCTTTATATGTCAATAATATATTGTTAGCCGGAAATAACATGGAGTATGTCCTGAACATCAAGAATTGGTTATCATCAAATTTTGAAATGAAGAACATAGGTGAAGCAGACTATATCCTGGGTGCCAAGATCCACAGAGATCGTTCTAAGAGATTGTTAGCATTGTCTCAAGAATCTCATATTAAAAACGTTCTGGAATGATTTAGGATAGATAACTGCAAACTCAATGATACTCCTGTGGCAAAAGGCAAAAGTTTAAGTCTAGAAATGTGGTCTAAAACCGCTGAAAAGAAATAAGAGATGTCAAAAGTACATTATTCCAGCGCTGTTGGAAGTCTGATGTACGCTATGATGTGTATATATCATGACATCTGCTCAGCAGGTATCAATCCAATTCAGGAAGAAGTCACTGGACAGTTGTAAAGAGGATTTTAAGATACATGAAAGGAACTGCAGATTATTCCATTTGTTATCAAGGAAATGACTTGTTATTAAGTGGATACACAAATGTTGATTGGGGTGGCGATTTAAATGAACGTAAATCCACATCTGGTTATGTTTTCTTACTGAATAATAACGTCGTCTATTGGAGAAATAAGAAACAAATGTGTATATCATTGTCCACAATGGAAGCAGAGTTTGTAACTTGTATTTCTACATTTCAAGAGTGTCTTCAGTTAATAAGGTTTTTACAACATTTGGAGATTGTAAGCGACGTAGTGGGAGCTATGATAATTTATTGTGATAGTAAGTCAGCTATCGTTTACACGAAAGATCCCAAATATCATGGGAGAACCAAACACATTGATACAAAATTCAACTTTATTCGAGACATTATTGAAAAGGGAGAAGTGATGTTGAAGTATTTATCTATGCACTTAATGATATTCACAAAACCTATACCTAGAGATGTAATTTTAAAACATGTAAAATCTCTTGGATTGTGTAGCATGTAATTGTATTTGTATGTACAATGAATATGATGTAATGCTCATGATTATATGAAATCTGAATTTGTTTTGCATATGCGAATTCTTATATCTTGATTGAAAAGTATGTCGGACAAGTTTAGAAGATTGGCTCTTTCACACAAGCAATCGCCTCTAATATCCGTGTGATATGAAGAGATGAGATAATATTAATTTTTGATTAATTAACATAAATAACTCACCTTAGTAGAGAACTAAAATGAGATTATCGTTTATGTTTATTTTCTTGATAATCGAAATAGATTTTTCATAATCTATTACACTTGTCTAGAAGTCAGGTGTGGTTTTCTCTTAAAAGAGTGATTTTTTAGAGGACTAATAAGAAAAGAAAATCAAGTCGAGTGTGGTAGTACAGTTGGACTAAGATCTGTACGATATATTAATTTTTGGAATAAGACATACGCTTTTAATTGAATAGAAAAGGTATCGTAACACGTGTTTTCATACCAAGTGTGCATTTGTGACCCTATGGGTAATGAATTTAAAGAATCCCTCTATATTTCATTGTGTAAAACCCAGATATTTATGTTTAAACTCATTAAATACCCTTAAAACTTTTACCTGTTTCTTGAAATTTTATTTTAATGATACTACTTTATCATGTCGCCAAGAAACCATGATTGATTCGGTTTTGCGGTTCATATCTAGGAAAGCAATTATAAAGTGGATAGATAGTAGTGTGAAAGGAAAACTGTCTTAAAGTTAACACATTGTTTTGTATTCACAGACTTGTCAATTATTTTTTAACTTACTATTCTAAAACATAATTGTGAATACATAATTTGAGATAAGTCAATTATACTCTTGTTTATATTGATGGAGAGATAAGAGTTACGTTGACTCTGTGTGTGGCAAAAGAAGTCTGGGGTATAGCGAGACTTGATGTTCTCGTTGTATTAGATTTTGAGCTACAATATATCTTTAATCGGTGTATAATTTTGAGCTCTTGATATATTCGTTGGTCACACGATCCATTTACCTGTGTGAAATCAATGGTATATGAAAGTAATTGAGTTAAATATAGCTCTAACCTTCATGTGTGAGTGAGAGATATAGAAGTTGGGTATCTGGGTCATCCATGCGGGTTTGACCCTACCTATTTTTGAGTTGTGAAATTCAAATTAGGAGAGGTTATGAAAACCAACTCCAACTCCCATAACCTCTCTCTCTTAATTTGAATTTCAAAAAAAGATAAGAAAAATAGAATCATCATCTCCCTAACACATTGAAAAAACTTTCGTTGAAAAAGAAGGAAAAGCACTTTGAGAGATTTAGTTTAGATTTACTTCATATACTCAAGATCAAAGGATTCTTGGATTGTGATAAATAAAGACCGATCCATTTGTGACAGTCATTTTGATTTATGTATCAAAAGAGTTGATGATTCAATCCTAGATTTTGAGAATTTTATTTAATATCATGATTTAATGATTTTTTTTCTTTGAGCATGAAAATTCATGCTAGAAAATGTTTACAATTATCCTTAAGGTCGATTATTAAAACATGATTTTAGCAATTTTTCTTATTTATTTATTATTATTATTATTTTTTTTGTTAGCAAGGGAGAGGAAAGAAGTAACATCTAAAGGAAACTCTTCCCCTTATATCACGCTTTAAATGGCGGCACACCTCCTCATGGAGTCCAGAGCGAAATGACGATTCTAGTCTAGTAAGAATATTTGCATAGTTATTACCCCCTCTGTAGACAAAAAACACTTGATGCACTGAAACTCTGCAGATTAGCTCGACATTCCTGAATTATATGATATCCTACATGCATGGGAACTACATCTGATATGAGGGCCATTACTAGCTCAGTTGAGTCAATCTCAAGAATAACCGGTAAGAACCTTGAACGACTCAAAAGGCGCAATCTCTCTCTAACTCCACATATCTCTACAGTAAACAAATCTCAAACTCTTCAATTGCCTATTCTTCAAGGGATGTTCTAAGCTAGTCAGTTATGATGAGAATGAAGCACAACTCTGTCCGAGAATCAAAAACAAATTGTCGTCCAAAACCAAAGTATCCTTATCAAGAAAATGACCATGTAGCTAAAGAATCTAGTTTATATGCTAAGATTTTTCTTCTTTTTCTGCAAGTGCCAGCCCCGTGACAGGAAAAACAATCGTCCCCAAGCCTCAAATCTTTGATGCCCATATCTCATGGAGAAAGACAAGCAGGATCATGATTTGAGAAATAAATCTTCACAACTAACTCAAGTGACAGCAAATTGGCAACAGGCTTACCTCTATCTTGCTTTCTTCTTTATTCTTCAAATGTTCTTTTTCCCATTTCTCTTGTTCCAAAAACTCAAGTAGATAAGTGGACAAAGAAAGCGAATGAGTCACTTGCAACTGCAAATGCAAGTATATACGAAAGGCTTTGAAAGTTGGGGAAAAAAAAAGAACATACTTTAGTTCTTCCTAAGGTAATAACAGCTACGGGCAGGGCAGAGGAAGGAAACAAAAGAGAGTTGTCCTCCCTAAATGTTGTTTAACAAACTAAAAGTTAAAATTTGATATTGATATCCGTACAGCTAGTAACTAAACAAATCATGATCGTTTAAATTTTACTGATCTGGATTCATAAGAACACCACACATGCAAATGTGGATAGATATGAGGGAGGATCTATGGACAAGTCCAAACTCTGCTTCTGAAGTTCTCTATACTGTTGAAACAAAGCTCATTACTCACAACAACAAAGGACACCGCAATCAGTGCAGGGTCTCTCTTCCAAGAATTATTGTCCCCTCAATTTGGACCGATAGAAGCACAGAAGGACAAATGTAGACACGAGCAACCTGTCACGCATAGTATCAACACGTATAGTGCCCCACTCGCTGTACCCAACAGCAAATAATATACGCCGCACCGACATAATAAAAGCACGTAATACACGGAAATATCACATGCATTTAGCAGTAAAATTTGTTCTAAGATATTACCCGTCGAGCCTCTGTTCACAATTTTTAAGGTTATTCGGATTTTTTTTGGTTAAATTGATTTAAATATTATGAGATTTATTAAAAATTTGATTTTTTTAAATTTGATTTTTTTATTTTTATAATTTAAATTTAAAATCTATAATTAAGAAAGAGTTATGCATTAACATTACATCCGTTACAGTTTGGTCAAGCAAAATGTCATAGATGGACACCAACACGTCAAGCAACCTAATCAAAGGTGGTACGGGTTTCACGAAAATTCACTTAAAATTGGGAATCAGTCTTTTAAAAATAATAATAATAATAATAATAATAATAATAATAATAATAATAATAATAATAATGGGATATATTGATGATGTTTGTCGCAGTTTGAATATTGTGAATTTATTTCGAATAAAATGGAATCTCATAAGGAATTAATTGAATTAAGTCCATCCGCAGAAACTTGACTACAATAATATTGTTAAATTTTTTTTTAATAAATTATTAGTATCTAATAATTAAATTAAATATGATTAAATTTAATTCAAATCAAAATTAAATTATTAAATGATAAATTATTAAATAACAAAGAACAAAGAACATTGTCCCATATATCATGTCACATACAAAAAGAGAAACATAAGATGACAATAAATATGCAGCATTCATAGATAGGATGTGAAGGTAGATATAAACAAACAGTTCCAAGTGCTATGGCACAATAAGTCCAAAACACCATGTACTCCCCCACCCCCACCCACCCAAAGAGAAGGAACATTAGTCCAAGTACGGATGGCATGTGACCGAATGCAAAATTTGGATCGTTCTCTTAATAATCGCTAAATCGCATTCTAATTGTCATAATTTCTGATCCAATAATTTTTGTAAGGTGTTCTTGTAACTTAAAATGTTATACCAAAATTTATGTAAGAAATTTACATTTACGACTGTTAACATCATCAAAGCAATCACACAGACCGGTCGACCAAAGGACAAGGGAATGGGGGCGCTGCATGTTAAGCGGTCTGGACCCGTTTTGAATTTGAGGTTGCGGCAGCGGCTCCGATGGTGCAGACGATGTCGGGGATGATGACTCCTCAAGGTCATTTTCACTTGAATTAACCATGATGATGAAGATGATGATAATGATTTTTGGTTTATAAAATATTGTACAACAAAATCGAATAATATTATTCGGCTTCAAAAAATAAAAAACCCAATTTCATTTTAACACAGCCACATAAACAAAGCGCATTATAAATATTATATATATAAAAATGCTGACTTTAGAGAAATATTCCGTTCAAACAACTTGCGTTGCAAGCATAACCACCAGACCACAAAAGAAAAAGAAAAACACAGGGAGAGGGTCAACTGATCAATTATATACCATGGATGCCCAGATTAGCAAAACCTCTCTCCCTCTTACTGATTCATATTCTGACTCTCAGGAGGCATCCTGGCAGCCAAATCCTGTTTTTCCATTTCCTTTTGATGCTTCTCCAAATTCCCATGATAGCCTGCCCATAAATGGAGTTTAATATTCGAAAAAAGAAAAAAGAAAAAACTTTCACTTTTCTCCAATATGTTACATTCATTAGTCATCGTACACTGACAAATTATAAAAGTATTAGCTCTAATTTTCTGATGCCCACGGGCGTATTCTGATTGTGTCTTATCGATAAGAGGTTGGCTTTAATAGCAAGAAAATATTTTTCTTCTGCTAAAAATGCATTAAGCTTCTCACCAGATCCAACGTATAATCTTTTGCTGCATAACCTTATCAGCGTTTAGATATAAATAAAACATATGAACAACTACTAGCTTGTGCAAGACCCAAGATTTGAAAATGTCAACCCAAATCCATGTAAGAATTCCTCTTTAATCCATTACACATACAGCCTATGTATCCTTTCTAAACTAGTTTGCATGATCATACTAAATACTATTAACAACTCTAAAACGTGAGCGAGTTCAGGGGAGTAAAATCTCGTATCAAAACCTGGGAGGACTATATATCCTGTCTGAAAAGAAATGAGAGACATTTTGGGTGAATAAATTATTGAGGCAGAAAATAAGAACAAAGAAAAATATAAAACAAAACCAAGCAAAAGATCAGTAGCTTACCAAGAGCGGGGTCGAGTCCACGGTTGTTGAGTTCGCGATATTCTTGACAGAGGGCGCAGCATTCAAACATGGAATGCACAACCCAATCTTGAGCAGGAGCTTCTACCAAGTTAAATCTCTGCCTCAATTTTCTTCTGTACCCTTTTGACAGTAAGCAAGGTGACACTGCATACACTATTCCACTCGTTGCACAAGCTGCGCATTCATTTCCATTTCATAATTCCATATATATATAGAAGGTAGAGAAATTGTAACTAAAATTCCGCTTGGAGAAACAGGAAAAAAGAAGGCCGAGAGTGATTACTTGTATGACCATTGTCCAGGACGTCAGCAATCTGCCCGAAAGTCACGCAGGGGAATATAGCAGTTATCATAGCTGCACAATTTTTGGCATGTCAAATCATCTTACACATACACAATGACAGGCAAGGGGGGGAGAGAGAGAGAGAGAGAGAACCATTGGAGGGATCTTGCATGCAATCAAAGAGTCCCGTAGTCCAAGCCTCAGTTCCCATAAACCCCGTCTTGTTAACAGAATTGGCCTGTGCCAAAGAGGCCTGATTTTGGAATGCCATTTGGGGCATCCCATAACTTTGTTGTGATACAAACATTGGATTACCACCTTGTTGGAATTGTTGGAATCCACCACCAACGTTATTATTACTATCAACTTGGTGTGTGCTGGGATTTCGGCTAGGATAAGTAACAGAACTTCTGGGGTGATAAAATTGTTGTACTGGAGGTGGTTGCGGCGGCCATTGTGATGGTGCTTGCGGTTGTGCGAAGTTCTGAGGCTGAGGTTGAGAAGCTTGACTTTGTGTTCTACCCATCTCTTCTTTTTTCTTACAATCAATTTTGTGCGTAACATTTCGGAAGTTCAGCTCTCAAGTTTATACAATTGGGCAAAAATTCGTCATTGACTTCTCGCAATTAGGCCACTTTTAATTTATGGTTTATTAATTTTATTAAGCCTCAAATTAAATTTTCATTATTTGTTTACCTTAACAATCAAGTTTTAAGATAAAAACAAATCCTTTTATATTTTAAATAAAAATTTTAAATTAATTTTATATAAACTTGTTTGTTAACCGATTTCAAAACTGTAACATTAAACTTGATACAAATTTGAATATTTTGTATCATTTTATCTTTAAACATGATTGAACTTCTTGACGCGGACATCAAGGCCGTAAAGAATTTACATGATTTAATTCAAATTTCAATTAATTCAGTGACAAAAATTCGAATTAAAAGATTAAAAAAAAATGAATAACATAATTTGGAGAGTTTTACAACAAGAAATTGGAGTCCAAGTGAATGAAAAACCAAAAAATGCCTTAATTATGCTCATACAAGTCCAATTGAAAGAATAAATAATTCAAAACTATCCAAAATCAAGAGAAAATGAAAAATAAAAAAATAATAGCAAAAATCATTCAAAATATGAAAAAAGATTTGACCAAATATGATTTGATATATTTTAGCAGTTTCTTTGACTTAATCAAAATAATTACATTTATTTAATTTCATTTTCTTTTAATTTTTTAGGAAGTTACTTAACTTTTAGTTGTCATTTTTTTTGGTTATTTTTAGTTTATAAATAAATCATTACACATTATATAAAAACACAATTTTTGAAACAATTTTGAGAGAATTAATAAAATTATAAGATTTTTTTACACAAGTTTTGTTCTTTTAAAAATTTTTGAATTTATTCAAGATATGAGTGTTATTTAGTTCTTTGACTTATCAATCTAGGTTTCGAACCACCTAAATTATGGCGTTATTCATTCTATCTTTATATCAAAATTCTTGTTTTAGTGAGAAACAAGTTTCAAGTCATATATTTTAGATTTTTCTTCATTTAGGGCAAGAGTTGAGGTATTTATTTTTTATCGATTCAAATCATTCATTAGGAAGATTCTTAACTTATATTACTTGTTCGTAAATTTTAGGGTTTCTATACCTATTGAGTTCACATTACTTCTACCCTCATCCTAAAGCTCATTTCTTTTTTTTTTTTTTTTTGGATGAATCTACTAAAAAATTTTAGTTGACAATAGAATTATAAAGGTATAATTGCATTGACTTTTACGAAAAGGATACGGACTATGCTTTAAGCCCACTTCCATTAATATATGTCAAAAAAAAGAATATAGAAGTAAAACGTTGCCAACTAGGAAGGATCGGAAAGCTGGGTGATAGCGGATAATTTGTTGTATTGTATGTCACTCACTTAGATTTTAGCCCAAAATGTCGACTTTTCAGCAATCAGCGGAATTGGAAGGATTAGGATTTGGAAGGATCAATTATATATAAAAATTTTATTATTTTTAAATTAAATTAATCTAATAAAATTTAAATATCGTATTAAAAAAATAATAAAAAACAAGAAAAAGAAGCAAGAGGAAGAGGCCAGATGGCAATAATTAGTAATTAGTGGCTTTTTGACTTCCAAACCGAATATCATGCAACTCAGTTC
Organism: Dillenia turbinata; assembly: GCA_037126225.1. Taxonomy (NCBI): domain Eukaryota; kingdom Viridiplantae; phylum Streptophyta; class Magnoliopsida; order Dilleniales; family Dilleniaceae; genus Dillenia; species Dillenia turbinata. The sequence goes on from JBAMMX010000019.1 coordinate 17,673,683, forward strand.
AATGAATTCGGCGTGCACATGGGCTGCTAAACTAAAATTTTGTTTTTCTTTCCTTCCTGATATATATATATATATATATACACACACGCACACACTCACATTCTCTTAATATTATTACGAGAATTATAACTCATTATAAATAATTAATTTTAAGTTAAATAAAATTTATATTTGTAGATTAAAAATATCACTATTAAAATATTAGTTGGGAGTTGTATATCAATAATTTGAGTTTTAGTGATCGGTTTTTTTTTTTTTTTACATTAATGAACATAATGGGAAAATTACTCCTACCGGTACTTATTATTTATGTTATCTCACCCACTTCTTTTGACGTTTTTGCCAAATTTATTGTGCCAATGATTTTGTTTTTTATTTTATTAAAAAGCTCGACAATTTAAAATTGTACAATAAAAATTAATCACAAAATAATCGAAACTACTAACACTTAAACATATTTCTAAAATTAGTTAATAAGGTATGCCTTCATTTGATTACACTTATGCCATGCTAACAATTTTGTACTCGTGGAAAAATCGAGGACTCCATCGTTTGGCTACGACTATTTGTCTTGTGAAATTATATTTTAATTAATTTGATTCAAATATCTATAAATATTTTATTTAAAAAATAATTTTTTTAATATAATTTTTTTTACTATTAAGTTTTGAATACGAAATTTGATTAAAAGATCTAATATTTTATCTCATTAAATTAACTATCCGCTAATGACTAAAACTATATGCTTAGTGTAAATTAAGGTATGTATCACAAAAAAAAAAAAAAAATCCTTTATAACCACAATTAGTATATGATATAGTTCGATCAAGTTCAACATGATCAATCAGCATAATAAAGGCCAAAAGAATTAGCATTTACGCACGCCTAATTCAATTTTCATTATGTAGCATACTTAAGCCCTTGTTTAGAAAATCTCGACCGATTTAATTTGTTTTAATTTTTTTATTATTTTATTTTATTTTATTTATAATATCTTTTAATTAAAATAAAAAATTTTTGAACAGAAACATTAGATATTTTAAATATGTATCGAATTTTTCTTAAAAATTAAAATTATTATTATGTTAATGATTTATTTATTAAAAATTTTGCTCAATCTCAATTTAAAAAAAAAAAAAAAACAACAACAACAACAACACTTGAAGTAACACTTGAAGTATAAGTAGAAGGAAGAATGTATCCAACCTTTGTTGCTTCGCATTATTGTTGGAGCCCCCACTTTGGCTAGGTGGACTAATTGTTGATTTAGCTGTTCCATTCTATTTGTTCTCTCTCCTAACCCAATATTTTGTTTGATGTAAATTATTAGATAAATATTTATTTTAAAAGTATTGGAGATAGATTTCGACTTCACAGTTTCTGACTTTTCAACTCGAACAGTAGCTCCGGAAAAACGATTTGAAACTTGTAAAAGACCATCGAAAAATTTTCCGATACTCAAGTCAGAAAGAGCGGTTTATGATAGTAATGAAGCAAACTGAGCAAGAGAGAGAGAAAACCGAGAGCCATATGGTTTGTGTGTCAAGTGTCTGGTTTCAGAGAGTATACATGAGTTTTTGTATGCCGAATACTTTTGTATGTAATTTTCTTAGGAATCGTGTGTATCTGGAGCGTTGTAACTCTAGTTTTCTTGTAAGAAGGTCCAGAAATCATAGGATTCCATAGTCAATATTCTTAGGAAACTTATGATCTTTATCACGTAGGAAATTTTGCAACATAAGGAGATATCTTCCCTTATCGATTAGATTTCAGAGATCTCCTTCATTATCTAGGGAATGCATTTCGTGGCCGGATAGGAAACAAATATTGGTACAAACTTAATTAAATATTACCCTTAACCAATAAGGATCGAATGATTAGTTCTTTGATGGCTTATCAGTCATCGGTTAAGGAAAGTGAGATATAAACTTGAGGCTACCGAATGTCTCTATGGGCCGATTAAGTTACTATCGTTAGGAACTAACCAAGAGATTGGTCTATGTTCATTCTTCGGGGAGATAAATCCCTTGTTGGGGTCATGCCAAAATGCTAGCCTAATTAGGGACATGTTGGTCTTTCGACACTGCCCCAATGGGTCTTTAGGTTAGATCTCATTATTTGTCCTTGACTCATAGTGTTGTTTCATGAGAAATGCATCATGAGTGATGGCTGTTCATCAGAAATTGGAAAGGCGTGAAGTCTTCAATGTAGTACACGTCACTCTGGGTTATGCTAATTGCCTTTAATGCACTTCATAAGATACGAAGTTAAAACGGATTTTAGGTGAATGCCTTTTTCTCTCAATCATTCCACCTTCCCAAGGGCTTTACCGTATTCAACCCTCTGAATAAGTAATCCCGAAATAAATGCCTTGTGGGAAGTTGAAAGGATTTAAATCCTTCATTCATTGCGTATGATTTTCATCAAACTATTTCGTCTATTCAGTGATTTGCGAAGATCTTCTTCCTTTGTAGCTATAAATAGAGGTCGTATGACCCTGTGTTGCTTCAGAGGAAACTTGGTTGCTTCCATATCTGCGAGTCTTTTCTATCGAGAGTTAGTTTCTTTGAGAGATTTTTCGATAGCACACCTTAGGTCATAAGGCTCAGTAGTATAGAATGTTTATGCCAATGCGAGGCCTTGTCAAGAATGTGACTGCTGATGTAAGGTCTTGTTATGTCATTCGATATTTGGATGCCATGATGGGCTACGCCAAGGTTTCCATCGGGGTTCTCAACTTCAAAGGAGAGTTTTAGATATGCTCTCACTCTGGTTTGAATTCGTCGTCTGACTCGTATTCTTCCAAGTCAGGTGACTAGAGGAATCGGTTGAGGGTAGGGAGATGTGTATGGCAAAAGGTTTGAAACCCGATGCATCCTTATAATCTCTTAATGGCCATCTTATACCCTCCTTGACTTGTTTTTTTGCAGTCTTCTTGTCCAAAGTTGGCTACGGATATTTTTGAATTTCTTCTTTTGTCTTCTCTTTTTTACTATTTTTGTACTCTCCAGTTCTGTCAAATGACCGTGGCATTGTAACCTCTTTATCTGGAAACAATGTTGTAGATTTTCTATGGATCTTTCTTGATATAATCGGTCTAACTTAGAGACTTGTAAACTATGTCTGTTCATGTAACCTAATGTGTACTCGCTATGGGAATAAAAGAAAAGTTTTATTTTACTTGTCGATTTCTGCTTTTGATCAGATTTCTACCGATAGTATTTATATGCATGGCTGAATATTGCAATCTCAGAACAATTGTGTAATAGACTCGTCGAACAATGTGAGAGCTAGTTATGAACAGGAATGCCTTAATGGGGATCAATCGCATTCGTCCAACCGGCCAGATAGAGTGTACCTTACTTGCGATGACCCATGACATTCGTTGAGATCTAAACGATAAGAGGGGTAGTACCTATCCGACTAGGGGTTATGTCCAACACGTAACAATGGGATAAGCCGTGCCTACCCGATTGGGAGTCATGTCCCCTATTGACGACACTCTACGTTCGGTGGAAAACAAATGATAGGATAGATCGTACCTACCCGATTGGGAGTCGTATCCTTTATTAACAACATAATACATACGATGGGAAACAAATGATTGGATGGATCATGCCTATCAAACTGGGAGTCATATCCCTTGTTGATGACACGTTACGTTCAATAGGAATCAACTAGTAGGATGGGCCGTACTTTCCCAACTGGAAGTTAGGTCCCTTATTGATGACATATTACATTCGATAGGAATCAACCGATAAGATGGATCATGTCTATCCAACTGGGAGTCATGTCCCTTATTGACGACATATTATGTTTGATAAGAAGCAACCGATGGAAAAGAACCGATAGGAAATAAAAGATAAACATAAGGGAAAAAGCATAAGAGCCTTACTCGATGGGAGACTCTTCCGACCACAGGAGGCGATAAGATTAACTGGTAGTAGATGCGTAGGTTTTCTGAATTTCAAGTCCTGGACACAGTTGATCCATCTAAGTTATTTGATAAGTCCCTATGCGGATGACGGAATGTACTCGATAGGGATCTTCCCAATTGGGTGCTAACTTGCCCCCAGGTAGAGATTGATCGGTTGCTTCCACCTTCTTTAGGACCAGTTCGTCGGGCTTAAACATTCTATTTCTAACTCTTTGATTGTAATATTGAGTCATCTGTTGTTAGTATGCAACCATCTAGCAGATGCAGATTCTCGCAATTCTGGGAACAGGTCTAATTGTTCTTGTAAAGTATGCTTATTTTGTGCCGCATTATATTGAGTTACCTAGAGCGAATGGATTCCTATCTCTACAGGAATGACGACTTCATTTCTGTATGTCAAACTAAATTGTGTTTCACCGGTTGTCCTTTAGGGTGTACGGTATAACCAGAGGATATTATAAAGTTCCTCTACCTATTGTTCCCTAGTTTCGTCCAATATCGTCTTTAAATCCTTGTAAGATCGTTTTGTTTATTATCTCAGTGAGTCTGTTGGTCTATAGATGAGCGACCAATATAAATCGGTGGTGAATCTCAAGGTTGCTATAAAACTCTTAGAAGCTCTTGTTGTCGAACTAATTCTTGTTATCGGTACTGAGGTCGTGGGATATGCCGAAACTGGTAATGATATGGGTTCATGCGAATGATTGGGCTTTGACTGCTATTATCTGGACTAGAGATTCAGCCTCCGCCCACTTAGTGAAATAGGCGATGGCTACTATGAGGAATTTTTGCTGTCTGGTGGCTGGTGGGAATGGTCCAAGGATGTCCATTCCCCATTGGGTGAACGGCCAAGAACTTGCTATGGGGTTGAACTCAGTCGAAGGCAGTCGAGGTATCGAAGAGAAGCGTTGGCACTTGTCACATCTCTTGACATAATTGTCAAAGTCAACTTTCATGGTCAGCCAGTAGTATCTTTGATGTAGGGCTTTGTGAACTAGATTCCGAACTCCTAAGTGGTTACCGCATATCCCTTCGTGGATTTCTCAAAAGACAATCTCCTTCTTCAGGGGGTCAGGCACCTTAGATATGGATAAGTGGAAGACTTTTGATATAGATTCTCGTTAATGATTGTGTAGTGGGCGGCTTTCAATTTTTGTTTTGCCGCCTCCAATAGTGAGTCCAACACACGATCATACTTCAAGTAGGCTTGTATAAGATCTTTCCAGTTAGGAGACTGGTCTACTGTAAGGATCCTTTCGGATTCATCAATGTTGGGGTACAGTAGGCTCTCAATGTATATTGTTCGGTTAGAGACAACCGAGTCTGAACTGACTAACTTAGAGAGTATGTCAACCCATGTGTTCTCTGATCAAGGGATTTGCTGGATATCAAATTTGTCTAGCTTACTCATTATTTCATGCAGTTTGGTCAAATACTTTGTCATGATCGGGTATTTAATCTCGTAGACCCTTTCGATTTGTTTAACAACTCGTTGGCTATGAGTGAATACTCGAATGCTTCAAGCCCACATGGTCATTAAGATTCGAAGTCCTATCAACAGAGTTTCATACTCTGTTTAATTGTTTATAGCTCTGAAGTCGAAACGAAGAGCGTAGTCCACCTTGAAATCGTCCAGACCCATTAGTATGAGTCCAGCACCACTTCCTGAGAAGTTTGATGACCTATCAATGTGTAACGTCCAGTTTGGTATTAACCATTCTTCGTGGTTATCTATAGACTCATGTTCGGTTAGAATCAAGAGAGTGTACTCAAGAATGAAATCTGCTAGGTCTGGGCCTTTGATCGCAGGTCTTAGCCAGTATTGAATGTCAAACTTGCCCAATTCTGCATTCCATTTAATAAGGCATTTAGAGATGTTCTTCTTTTGAAAGATCTGTTTCAGTGACTGATCGGTGAATACTATGATAGTATGAGCCTGAAAGTATGGCCGAAGGCACCTATCTGAGACGACTAGAGCGTAGGCTATCTTTTCGATAGGTCAGTAATTGACTTCAGATTCTTTGAGTATTCAACTGATATAGTAAACTGACTTCTACATGGTCAACTCTTGTCTCAAAAGGATAGAGCAAAGTGTCTGGTTAGAGATAGAAAGATATAGGTATAGTTTCTCATCAGGAATAGGACGAGAGAGCAATGGGGCGACATAAGGTATTCTTTAAACTGTTCAAAGGCCGTTTGGCACTCGGGTGTCCATGCAAACTTCTGAAACCTTTTTAGGATATCAAAGATGGGTACTTTTTTCAAACCTTCGATATGAATCGGTTTAAAACCAATATTCTATCGATGACGTGTTATACCTCCTTCAATGTATGGGATGGTGACATATCCAGTCTAGCTTGTATCTTTTTAGGATTTGTCTCAATTCTCCGGTTGGTGATCACAAAATCCAATAATTTGCCGAATGTGATTTCTGCCGAATGTGATTTCGAAGGTACACTTTGTTGGGTTCAGCCACATGTTGTAACGTTCCAATATCTGAAATGTTTCTTCGAGATCGGCGACATGGGCCTCTGTACTGGTGCTTTTGACGAGCATGTCATCAAATATGCTTCTACGTTTCTGCCAAGTTGGTTCTTGAAGATTTCATTGACCAACTGTTGGAAAGTTACTCAAATATTCTTTAAATAAAAGGGCATGACTCGATAATAATACTTACTAAATTCCATGATGAAACTTGTCTTTTCTTCGTTATCCGGCGCCATTCGTATTTGGTTATAGTCAAAATAAGTGTCTACGAAACTTAGAAGTTAGTAGTTTGAGGAGTTGTCTACGAGTTTGTCGATATTGGGAAGCAGGTGGCTATCTTTCAGATATGACCTGTTGAGATCAGTGAAATCCACACATATTCTCCATTTACCGTTAGCTTTTTTCACCGGGACCACATTAACTAGCCATTATGGGTATTTGACTTTACGAATGAATTCGGTTGTCAATAGTTTCTGGACTTTTTCTTGAATGGCGCATTGGAGTTCTAGGGTAAAAACTCTTTTCTTCTATTTGATCGGCTTATATCCGGTGTTAACGGTCAACTTGTGGACTATAACTGAAGGATGAATACTTGGTATGTCCTCAAGTGACCAAGCGAAGACTTTTGAATGTCGATGTAGGCAATCGATAATCGCTTCTTACAGATGTATTGGCAAGTTAGCCCCTATTTTAACAGTCTGGCTAGGGTCACCAATTAAAAGAATCTCAATCACTTCTTCTACGGGTTCAGGCTTGATCATTGGTTCAATATCGCCCCTGAACTCTAGAGTGTTGATAAGAAAGTTCTCTTGTCCGTCTTCAGCTATGAGAAGAGCATAGGGATCGGGGTCGGGGTCACTACGAAGAATAACGACTCCTTCCGGGTTCTGAACTTGATCTACATGTGTTTAGTACTAGGTAGTGCTTCCAGTTCATTCAGACTAGGGCGACCAAGGATAGCATTGTAAGACGAAAATAGTTTCATCACATGGGAAACAATTTTGGTGGCTGCATGGTTGGGAGGAGTTCCCAAAATTACAGTGAGGGGGATGACACCTTCTGGATAAATGCATTTATCGAAAAGTCCTTTTAAGGGACCTAGTAAGAAGTTAAAGGTGAGACGAGTTGAGACCCACTTACTAGAAGGCGTCCCAAGTGAGGAAATCGTAGTTTATTCCTTTATTAATAAGAACTCTCTTAACGAAGTGAGACTCCACCTTTGTAGTGATAACCAAAGGGCATTACGATTAGGGTTGACTCCGATTAGATTGTCATCGTTGAATCTAATAATTGGCTATTTTCTCTTGACTGCTATTATATTCTGAGTGATAGCAAAAGGTAGATAGTACACTTGTTTAGAGAGTCAGTATGTTTCTCATAAATGGCGCCAGTCTGTTGGGATGGATTTTGACTCCACAGATTCTGATTCTTTCGACTCGAATGGTTGTTATATGAAATTATTTGAAACCTGTAAAAGACCGTCAGAGAGTGCTCTGGTGGGGAAGGTTCCGATACTCAAATCAAAAGAGCGGTTTTCAATATGAATAAAGTAGACTTAGCATAAAAGAGAGAGAGAGATGAGAGTCCTATAATTTGTGTGTCAAGTATTTGGTTTCAGGGAGCGTACTTGAGTTTTGGTGTGTCGAATGCTCTTATATGTAGATCTCTTAGGAATCGTGTGTACCTGAGATGTTGAAATCCTAGTTTTCTTGTGAGGAGGTCTAGAAATCATAGGATTCCATTGTTAAATATTTTTGTGAGACTTACGATCTTTATTACTTAAGAAATTTTATTACACGAGAAGATTTCTTTCCTTATCGATTAGATTTCAAAGATCTCCTTTCTTATCTAAGGTATATGTTTCATGGCCAAATAGGAAACAAATACCGGCACAAATCTTAATTAAATATTACCCTAAACCAATGAGGATCGAACGATCAGTTCTTTGATGGCTTATCAGTCATCGGTTAAGGAAAGCGGGATATAAACTTGAGGCTACCAAATGCCTCTACGGACCGATTGAGTTGTTATCATTAGGAACTAACCAAGAGATCGATCTACATTCGTTCTTTGGGGGAGATAAATCCCTTGTCATGGTCATGCCAAAATGCTAGCCCAGTTAGGAACATATTGGTCTTTGGATGCTGCCCCGATGCGTCTTTAGGTCAGGTCCCATCAAAAGGAATTATAAAAGTCAAGAAAAATCAAGAAAGGACAAATAAATATGAATGAAAACATTATTTATAGTATAATATTGGCATAAAATAATTAATTGAATAATATATTATATCTATATTTTATGTGCTAAATTTATCCGATCAATATACACAATTTTTGTGCTTTCCCTCTAATGAAATACCATTTTTCTTGAATAAATTCATTTTTTATCAAATATATATATATATATATATGTATGTATGTATGTATGCGCGCAACATTTGTTCCCGATCAAAATCAAGGTCCAATAACCAAGAATCGGTCTATTGAGATGGAATGTTAAATTCTTTATTTAAGTTTTGGATTTAAAACTTAGGAATATAAAAAACTATGATGGAAGAGTTGATCCCTAAATAAAGTTTCCGTAAATATTTGAGCGAAATTAGTCAGAGTATGATTTATGATACCGGATAATGAAAAAAATAATAATAATAATGTTCCAATATTTGGGTCTTAATGAATAATTACTGAATTCAAATGGTAGCACAGAATTTGTCAAATAATTTTGTGACCGCAGAATTAAATCTATTATTTTGATGGTTTACCCTACTTTTTGATACCCAAAATTGCAGTTTATCTGACAATCATTTATGACTATAATAGGCCGAAATTATGAATTTTTGAAAACCCAAAAAAAGGAGCCCACAAATTTGAGAAACGACCCCATCCAGCCGTTGATCCATTGACTCTTGATGTTGGAATAACGTACGTGACATTATGAATCTAATCAAAAAAAGAAAAACAGCCCAGATGTCAAAATTAATTGAATTAGAATCTAGACATGAACTAACGTACAAGATTAGAAATATTCTTTGGATTTGAATCCATTTGGAGACATTGCACCCAACCAAAGGTTTCTTTCATTGACCCTAAACAAAGCATCTTGTTTTTAGTGACTATATAATACGCAAACCAATTTTCTTGGAACCCAAATTCAATTCACTTCTCTCTCAACCTCTTTCACATATCCAACATGGAGATTTGCACAAACCCAAGTCTAGAAAGTGAAATCTATGATGATTTTGGTTATGAAGATGATGTCTTCTATGCTGATCTTAGAAGGCAAATACTGCTATTGACTGCAGAGGATGAGGAGGAAGATTTGCTTGAAGCCAAGTATGAAAACGCGGTAAAGGCAAACAAGAGGAGCGGGAACAACTTGAAGATCAATTTTGTTGCTCAATCTGGAAGCTATTTCAGTTGGTGTGAGAGTGAGAATACAGATTCAGTACCACCCTGGATGTTGAATTTGTGGAGAGTCGGCAATGGAACTGGAGTTTTTATTCCTCACATTGTCAAGTCCACAAGAATACAGAAAAAAGGTATCTTTTTTCCACCTATAATGCAAGTACAAAACTTGAACTTCCTTTTCCATCAATTTCTCCACTAAAACAGACCATATTTTAGACAAAACCATCCTTTTTGGGGGGATATGGAGCATAATAAACCTATTATTTTGCATTTGCATGCCTTCCCTTCATTCATGCCCTATTGTTCGTGACATTTGGTTTTGGTACATACAAGAGGTAAAATAAAAAATTTATATTAAAGGGGTGAAGTACATGTATTCATGGAGGATTATATCTTTCGGGGCAAATAACTTCTGAGAATATAATATTTTTAAATTATATATATATAACTATAAAAAAAAAAAAGGGAAGCACCTCCCCCTGCCATCACCTCTTTCCTGCACCACAGACCTGGCTGCAAGATTGAAGATGCAAAATAGATGTTTTAGTTCTACATTGACTAAGATTTATTGGTTTGCTTGGTAAATTGCAGGGAAATTTAACAATGAGAGGAGCAAAACATACAAGAGAGTTGATAAGAAATAATCATCAGAAGCACAAGGATTGGCAGTAAAAACCCGAAACCGTATAGCATACTTCCGCAATTCATTCTTTTACAAAATAGACAGGCAAACCCTTTAATTGAAATAAAGCAATTTGGCAGCAAGACTAGAAAGATGTTACATTTCCACTCTAGTCAGCAAATTCCATCCATGACATTTCGCCCTTCAATCTAACTAAATCATATGGTGCAAATTCCAGTAAATGACTTAGCATAATTTCATACTGCACAAAAGTGATTAAATTGTGGCAAAGCAACGGAACAGGATGCATAAGTTACAGGATAATTGAAGGCCACCAAACAACGAAGTCATTACTGAAACCCTACCTATCTCCGTATCTATATAAAGCTTTCCGGAAAAGAGTGGCCAAATCTATTAACCATGGTAAAAAGTAAGGTTCGTAAGCCATGATCAAACTCATGTTAAGAGAGGTGAATTTTGTGATTCTTCCACCCGCTGTTAACCACTCAAATTCCAGTAGTCATTAATTAGTTCCTTCCAAAATCATCAGTGGGGTCTCAAAGGCTACGTCAGTCCCTGGGGCGCGCTAACCACAAAGAGCTCAGAGCTCGAAGACGTGAGAGATAATCGTTGATTACTATAAGGGCACGGGCTGCTTGACGTGTGGTCAAAATTCGATGCATTTGTTGCAGAGTCTGCTGCCTCAGAAGATCAGCCTACACAGAAGGGACACATGGATATATTTCATCAACAATACTATACATAACCCACCAAGAGAGCACCGATTATTCACACTTTTTCTAATCAATAATCTTATCCCTAACCGAAGGTCTCACTTGTATAGTTTCAAGAATTAGTGAGATAAAATAGTGAAATTGTTCAATTACCTGGTGAAGGAAATTCTCGAGTGTAGCAAGCTTGCCCATGGAGGTTGCCATTTGACCCATGTAGTCTGCAACATTTCCTGAACCACCAGCAGGGCCAAGAGGAGTGGAAGAGAGAGTTTCTGCGAGAGATTGCTGCAATGCTTCCATCCCTTGAGACAAGGCATCCTCAGCCTGTTGAGATGACTGCTGCAGGTTACATATGCCCATCAATTGATGATCTGTCAAAGGCTCAAGATTGTTCCCAAGTATCTGAAATTTTAAAATAAGGAAAAAAAAAAGACAATGAAGGTGAATCAATATATTTTCTACAAATCCTTGCTGAAACAGGCCATAAATTGAAGATATTAGCTCAAGTATGTCACCTTGAGAAGTTCAGAGGATCGGAATCCACCTAACCACATAAAACATCTCTCAGCAGGTGTTTTCCACATGCCGGAAAGCATGTGGAATGCATCTGACTTTGCACCTAAACTCTTCAGCCTAAATACTTCGTCATAATGAGTCATCACACCATCAACTAGCAGGCGCAAATCATTGTCAGCCATATTAGAGTTTACAGCACATCTAAGCTCATTGATCAGCCGCTGATGTTCATCAAGCCATCGTGCATAGTCCATGTCAAAGGCCAAGGCTCCTGAAAACATTGTCATGAGAAGAGAAATTAGTGAGCAGTGGAATTCAGTCAACTGCAGGCAAGCACATAAAACAAATGCCCTTGGAAGTTTTCTCACAATAGCCTCATAGAAGTGCGAGGGACCACCATGGATTAAAGACGATAGCAAAAGCTTAAATTGTCCCTCTGTGCAAGACTCAATGAACAAACAATTAAAAGCATTATTAGTCCCCATCTGCTATGAATGACAATGCACGGCTTATGGACACAGATAGTTTGCTCTTGATCACAAAAAAAGTGAAATGATAAAGGTCACATTAAAAGGGGAAAAAAAGCATTGAAATAGCCAGCAGAGAACCCCAGCAATATTTTGCCTCTCACACTATCATGAAAATCACAATATAAGTTCCTAGATTGCAATACAGCATTGAGAGCACCTTCTTTACATAAAAGGTAAAGCATGTGAAACAGAAAAGATATTTAATGTAAAATAAGTGAACATAAATAGATGCCAAGCATGCAGCAGTATCTATAGGTGGTTGAAGTAGCCTCATCTTGCAACAAACGACAAAGTTTATGTTTGGGAATGGCAATTGGAAAGGAAATCAAGAGGACCAGACAGACTGTGGAGTGAAAAAACAAGTAACAACAATTCAAACAATCCTTGAAGGTTCTCTAAGAAAAGTGCATCAGTTTCGATCCACTTGCTGTAGGTGGTAGTCAAACTGCTATACAAAATCATTAATACTCGTCATTTTCTGTATGCAGAAGTGGATTACAGTAAAAATGGAGGAGGCAACACTATACCAATCAATTTCAACCCTATCACTCCAAACAGTGGGGCTAGTTATTTCTAATTAATTTCTTTGCACAACTCAAAATAAAATTACAGTTAAAGAAAAGCCCTCAAATCACCTTAACAAAATTGACTTACTGATGTAAACCACCAACAAAGTAAACATGAACACTAACCATTTCCTCCTAACGGATGAATTTGATCCCCTGAATATCCTGTTGCTACAAAAACACCCTGCATTGGAAGATATCACAAGGCAAAATTAAATCTCATGTAAATCGAAAATGATGAGCCACTTCCCAAGTGAGGAGGAAGAATATTTCCACACCTGTTGCCGTGCTCGCTGAAGCTCCTGCTCCAGCTGAGTAAGCTTAAGCCTGCTATTCTCTAGCTGCTGAACATATGCCTATCCAAAACAAAAACCCAGAAATGCATCACATCCGTTACACGTAAGAACCTAAAATAACACAAACTCAGCAAGAGGGACGGGGGGACAATAAAAATTAGGCTAATGCTTGGAATATGATTGATTACCCCATGAATTCCATCATGCCACACTTGTATGTGACATATGTGAGAAAACATACTAAAGCAATTATAATGCCAAAGGTCATGTCCATAGGTGCAAATGAACCAAACCAAATCAGGGAAAGTTTCATGCTTAGTTTATTATGGCTAATGGAGTGCAATGAAATGATACCTTCTTTCTAAGACGACTCTTCCTTGCAGCCTCTCGATTTTGAGCCAGTCTACGAAGCGTCTACGAAAATTACAATACAAGACAATGGGTTTAACGTTCAAACATGCAACTTGTTTATGTAGATAGAAGCTAAAATACTGATTTCTAAACCTTCTGGTCACCGGTTCTCTTCGAGTGATCCATGGAATCCACAACTACAATAGTTCCATGATGAGCTCCACGAAACTACAGGAAAAGAAACCACTTCAGGACCCAACACAGTCAAAATTTGTCGTTATCAGTCAACTAAACAGTGTAAGAGCTCAACTAGCAGTGACACTTAAAAGTGGAGCATACCCCGCTCATATGGACCAGTTTTCTTTAATGATGAGCCAATTGATAGTCGACAAAACATTGTTGTCGGATTTGAAAAATCCTACTGCAAACCAAATAGGTCAATCTGGAAATTATTGGCCAAAAGGTATCATTTGGAAAGTAGACTCCATCACACAAACAAAAGGATTTAATGGGTCCCAGCAGACATTGCACAAGTGGAGGTGAAGAATGTGATCCAAGTCAGAAACCCTCAATTTTTTTATGCTTTTCTGTTTGTCATCTTCAGAGTTGTGATTGACACAATGCATTCCTAAATCCAGCTAAATCCTCTTCATCCATTTTTGCAAACTTATCACCACAATACTCAAAAGTGATAGACTAACATCGGAATTTCAAAAGAATTCAGAAAATCGAAAGCTATCCCAATACAAAGTTCCAACTTTTCTTCCCAAAGTTGTTTTTAGCCACATTTTAAGTGCACAAATAGAGATTCAGCGTTGCTGAAAATCCATTAGAAATTGTATGTAGGTTCCAGCTAAACCCTCATAAATATTTTCAAAACTTGTCACCACAAAATTAAAGAGATATACAAACGTCAAATTATCCCCAAAATTATAATCAACCCCATAAAAAGAGAGCAACTTGCTCTATGCTAAAATTACAAATGCAAAAACACCAAAATTATTCAGAAAATAGAAGTAAACTGAATTCAAAGTAGCAACTTTACTTTCTGGTAACTAACAAATTCACAAAAAAAAAAAAAAGGAAAAGGAGGCACACCTGGGTTTTATCATCATTTTCAACATCAGTAGAAGTGTCAGTCTGTTGACTGTCAGCAATAACAGATTCAGCCCAATTCTCAAAATTCCCATTTCCCAAAGGAGCAGATGAAGCCACTGTCACCACTCCTGCATCCTTTTGGAACATCAATGGCCTTGCATCCACCTCCACTCCTTCCCCCACTCCTATCTCTATGCTCTTAAAAAATTTCAAACTACAAAATTAATAAAACACACGAACAGGTATACATGAACAGAGAGAGAGAGAGAGAGAGAGAGAGAGAGATACCGAGTTCAAGCCACCGAGGTTAATGTTAGAAACAATGGAGACATCGTCGTGCTTCATATTATAAATAGAATCTGCTCCCAATTCGAAAACCGAAAAGAGGGCAGAAAAGAAATCAGAAGAAGAAACAGTAGTTGGGGAATGTTAATGGTTCAACAACCACACGAAAAATTAAAAGATTTGTAGAGAGAGAGAGAGAGAGAGAATACTTCGGCTTAAATCAACAGCATCGTCGTGAGGGAATCCCGTGGGATGATCAAGCTCCCCCAAGTCCGAGAAACGTGAGTGATTGCGACTATTTGCATCGTCTCTGTCCATCAAATACATGTTGAGCAAAACAGAAACAAAAATTTCTTTTGAATACAGAATACCTTCGAAAACATAGAAAAAAAAATAAAAATCGAACATTAAGGATCAAAGGAACATTGTACTCTGCAACAGAAAAGTATAGAAAGAATGAGAGAAGAAATACCGAAGAAAGTAAGACGAGTTGCAAAACATTTTTTCAGTTAGGCAAAAGCTCCTTTCAAACAAAATAACCCTCCAAGCTTAAGCTAAAATCATATATGCTTCACCCATTCTCTCTCTCTCTCTCTCTGTTTTGGCTAAAAGAAGCAGGGTAAGAAGAGTGAATCAACAGAGATGGACATGTTGAAGAGTTGTGTTGGAGGACAGAGGGAGAGAGAGAGAGGAACAGAGGGAAAATGGTGGGTGGAGGAGGAGAAAATCTGGATCAATCTTTGTCGACAGGGATAGCGTATCAGTAGCAGTAGGAGGGCAGTAGCAGCAGTAGTACCTTTCTTTTCAATTTAAACCCGTCTGCCTCTGCCTCTTCCTCTGCTACTGCGTTCTGCTTTTATTATTGCCCTTCTGACTTGGCATTTTAGCTTCCCAACGTCTTCTCCTCCCTACCCTTCTCAGTCACCCGCGTGATCCTCACTTTCTGAATCCTCGTTCTTGGCCCGCCTGACCTTGGACCAACTTGGACCCGGGCGGTTCCAACACTTAAAATAACCTTTTGGTTTAAAATAGAAGTGTTACGACGTTTGAATCGAGTTACGTAAAATTAATACTTAAATTTGACCCGAGTGTTGATTAAGTAAACTCAAGTTTAGGTTTGAGTTCATTGAGTTTGTAAATTTTGAGTTCGGTTTGGATTTGAACTCAAAATGTCATTAGATAGTATTACAAATTTATATGAAAAATTTTATTTTAATATTTTTAAACCTGAAAAAGCATAGACTCGAGTCAAACTTAATACCGAACCATTTAAGTCCGAGCTCGAGCTAAGTTTAGATCGGATAGTATTACAAGTATCGGAGACACTGATCAAGTATCATAATAGCCTTAATATGAAGTACATGAGAGGAGATCAAACACCAAAGACAAGGTATCATAAAATAAATGAGGCAAAATTAAAAATAAAATAAAATTATGAAGGTAAAATTAGAAAAATAAATCATCAAATTTTTTGCCTCAGTTATCGTCTCCTAAAAAGTTCAAAAATTTAGATTATTTTAAAGATGAAATAACTTTTATTTTTGTCCCTATCTCTACAAATTAAATATTATATTTTTTTATTTCACACGATATCTCTAATAATTTTTTATATATATATAAATCATTAATAATCACTCTAATTTCAATTAAATTTAATTTGAATCGAATTGAATTAAGGGATAAATCTTTTTTATATCTATTTTTTTTTCATAAAAACAATGAAATCCAATATTTCACTTAAAAGTCAATGCTTTTAAAATAGAATCATTAAACAACTCAACAAATCATTGATTCATTTGTTTATTGATCTGATCGATCAAATCGTTTTATGAATCGAATGACATAATCATGATATCATAGACATATTTGTAATTTTATATTTTAAAATAAAATAAAATCCGTATATCTCTATAAAAAAATAAATTTATTCTATCGACAATATTTTGTATATTATAATTTATATACTATATAATTTTTTCTTAGGACGGATTTGAAAAAAATATAAAAAATGAATTTGTATATTATAGTTTTTTTCTTTGAACCGATTTGAACGATTCACTAGTTTTATCAGTTTTAAACGATTTTAAATTATTTTAATCAAATTTGAATTCACCTATTTTAATAATAAAAATCGAATCATACTATAGAACGATTCTCAATCAAAATAGTCAAACATGCTGGTTTGGTTTGATTTTTAAAATACCTTAATTAATGTGTAAACAATGGATAAGCATTGGTTATCAAATTTATGGTTGATTGGAGTAAGAAAATCTCAATTCTAGGCTATTAATTTTAGTTATATTTTCGGTAAAATACAAAAAAAATCTTTCTGTGGTTTGACAGATTTCTAAATTTCTCTTTATAGTTTCAAAACCGACAAATTATTTTGGGCTAAGAGGGATGATTGTGAAGTATGGAGACTCCTTTTTAGATGACCGTGAAACTTTTCTAAAACTATTTAAACAAAAATTGTTATTTGACTACACCTATGTACTAGTAATTGAAATAATTAAGTATTAAAATAGTATAAAATAGTTAAATTTAAGTATAAAATGATATGATAAATAAATCAATATCATTCTTCAAACTCTATTAAAATAGAGTTATCCCTGAGGGGATAACCCAATGGTAACTGCTTTCTCCCCTGATTTCATGATTCGGAATTAAATTTTTATTATAATTAAAAAAAAAAAAACCTCTATTAAAATAGAGCTGAGTGTATTTATTATGCAGTACAGAAATTTGCAAGTTCCACCGATATCTTCACGTAGGGGTAGTTAAGTTTCAATTCCAAGCTCATTTCCAATTTTTTTCTCTCACTTCCCTAATTTCTTAGTCCTTCGTCTCGCCTCTCTTCTTCAAAATTACACAAATGGGGTTTCAATGTCGATTTAGCCACAAACAAAAAATTGGAGAAAGACTACATGATCAATTTAGTTAGAACAATTGCATGATCCCAGATTTGGAAATTGAGATCTTTGAAAAAAAAAATAGAGGCGAAATCAACCTCTACAATCGATTCAGCCACCGTATCATGATCAATTTTCACACTTGATTTGTGCCTTCCTCCCATTGACTAAGATCAGAGAGAGAGAGAGAGAGAGAGAACAAAATCGGCTTCTTCGATTTTATCTCCTTTAATAGACATGAAAGAGCACTTGCCAACAAAGATTGAAATCGACTAAGATGGAAGACCAATTCGTCTCATTTGGTTTCATCTAAATTCGGAGAGATGGATCAAATGAGAGAACGATCAGGGGTAGAGAGATATAAGAGATTGATTATGCATGGTCCAAGACCCACTATCAAAGGGATAAGGATCCTTTAAGCCAGGTTCACCAAACCGAACGCACCCCTAGCTCCTTAGTCATTTTAGTTCTCAATACTCAAGCATTATACTTCTTGGTACTTAAGCTTCTCAGCCACTTCACTTCTTGGTCGATGCATCGCGCCATTGTAATCCATTCAACTAACGTAATAAATACGACTTGAGATAATCCACGAAGAAAATAAATCTTTAAACAAATTCAAATTTTTCTTATATAGATGAGAATCTTTCCCATTCTTGAAACAGTCTCGCAGAACAAGGAAACATGCCCCGACAAACACACTAAATAAGGTATGAAGCTCCCACGACTATGGGAACCTTCCCTAACCAATAAAATAGAGTATCTTTAAAAAGCCTTTGACTATAGTTTCTACAATTTTGGAAATTCTCAATAATCTCTCCGCAAGTAAACTAGAGTTCCAACACTCTACGGCACAAGGACCCCGAATACATATATACAATATCGACCACCACTCAAATAAGTCATCGGGAACCCCACACATTAAACACACTGACAACATTGAGTCGAGATATTATTTTTCTCAGTCCATTTTACCATATATTAAAAACTATTTTTTCTAATTTGAGTATCAAAATCTACCTCGTTGAAGCACTCTCGGGCGATATTTATAGGTTTCATCCCTCACGGAGTTTCGAATCACCTCTCAATTCAAAATGCCTACTCAGTCAGATAGAGCAGGTATTTAAGAAGAAAATTCACCTCCATCAGATTGATACCGTCCATGAGAAATAGATTACAAAGAATCCTGTCTCACGTTCTGTACCTTAAAAAACCATATCTTCAAAGAGAAAAACCAAAACGACTTCTAAAGTCACTTCTATGGTGGAAGGACACCCCACTACTCCAATAGACTTTGTCCAGCCATCAGTTCCTATCAATTCCAAAGCGCTTCTATGATGGAAGGACACCCTGCTACTCCAATAGACTCTATCCAACCATCAGTTCCCATCAATCCTGCGGATCCATCTGTCGCCCAATTTCAATCACAGATAGCTCAGCAACAAAACCAACTAGTTCAAGCGCCTGCTCCCGCCTCTCCTAATGGACTCACCGTTTTTAAAATGGAGAGACTCGCTTCAAAATTGCAAGACATAAGTAGATAGTTAGAGGATTTCAGTTGTACCCGCCAGCAAGAAGGCTCACTCTCTCCCCAAACACTTGTGCCTATAAAGATTTCTCCCCTGAGGAGACTGAGAGCTCTCAGTAACATCCCAGCATGATCCTGATGATCTTAGAAAGCAAGTAGAAGATCTTGTGGCTGCCAAACTTAGGCACGCCAATGTTAAAGTTCAATCACTACTTGTCATTGAATGAAACTCCCAGATAGATCTTATCACAAATAAGAGATACGGTGGTCGGGACATCTTCTAGGCGATGATGCTAAGAATGACCGAACCCGATAATGTCATTTTCACTGAGAATATGGACATTTGGCAAATGAGTGCCACAAGCTAAAGGACAAACTATAAATGTTAGTCCGTGACGGTAAGCTCCAAAGGTTTGTTCATAACGACTGTGACAATGACCCTCGCTAGGGGCTACAAGGGGAGAGACAAAGGGATGAGACGAATGAGCATCACGGTCCAAAAGCCGTTGGTGACCAAGCAAACAAGGTGGTCCTACACATACGAACCAGGAATACACCCTCAATGATCCCTTCACCTAAGGGTAATCTAATTACTGCTCCTTCTAACAGCATGGTTATAGCTTCGATATTTCAGATGATCAGACCATCTACCCCTAATAAAGTCCTCTTAGCTCATGTCAGGAAAGGGTAGACACTTAAAATACCTACGATAGGGTTCGATGACAATGATCTTGCTGAAGTTCAACCAAGCCACGATGATCCCTTGATTGTCACAGCAATGATCGGTCAATCTATGGTTAAAAGGGTTTTTATCGAACAAGGAGCGGGTTGCAACCTCCTATATTAGGATGTCTTCAAACAAAGGGTTTCAATCACTTGCATCTATAACCTCATGGCGGGTTTATAAAAGCGCTTTCAGACGAATGGCTATGACCAAAAGGGGTCATATTCGTCTCGGTCACATTGGAGACACCACCCAACCACTCCACTGCATTGCACTTTCAACGTAGTGAAATTTTCATGTTATACCATGTAATCTTAGGTCGCTCGATTCTGAATGCCTTGGGACACTACAGAGCACGAGGCATATTACCCTTGTCGTAACGACTGGTATGTCATACACTCTCAAGACACAATATCTCCAAATACTTTCGACGTAATGTCTAGTATGTCATACACTCTCAAAGCACAATACCTCTGAGTACCTTCAGCATAATGCTTGGTACGACATACACTCTTGAGGTGTAATGCCTGATACCCGACACCCTTACAACATTCTGCCCACATTGCATTTGATATGCCACCTCGATACAATAACAAAGCGATGTAAAAGCTAAAGGATTTTGTTATTACAAAATATCAACAATGCAAGAAGAATACAAATAGAAACACAAAATCAAATACAAATCAAGGAGAACGAGGAGCTCAAGACCTCTGTGGAAACTTATCAAAGTTAGCCCGAAAGTGGAAATAAGTGAATCAACAGCAATTGCTCCTACAGAGGGGCCACCCCTACAGGTCCTAGCGAGGCTTAAACCTAGGACACTGGGGCTGCAAACATCTACGTGTCGGATGGTCTCCTCAATTCGGTGTAACTTTTTGCAGAGCTCCCAATTGTCCCACTCATAAATCTCCCCAAGCTTTTCAAGAGTTTCCTCCCACTCTCGTGTTAACTCCTCAGCAGCCAAAAAATCCGCTTTGCTATTAACTTGGAGATGTTTCAACCTTTCGCCCTCTTTGATGGCAGCGTTAGTGACCTCATATAAATAATCCAAATCAGCCTCTAATATCTTTATCATTTTTTTCCTTTTTATAAAGAGAAATTGACATTGTCTGGTTCTCTTTGACCTCTTTTTCACTTTTCTTGGCCCGAAGCTAAGTGATCTCCTTTCCAAAACCATCCAATTGACCCTTCAGATAGTTTATCAACTAGTTTTTTCTCATTCTTTGAAACTCAACCATCACTACGACCTATGGAAGAAAAAAAATTAGGTCCACCATTATAAAAATGTTCTATCATATTATAATCCACTAGAGAACCCCCACTTGAATCAAAAAAGCCACAACAGACTTGTCCCCTTACTCCATCGACATGCGGTTTAACTCGAACTCCATCCGATGAAAGTCTAGCCTATCAGTAAACCTTATTGTCTTCGCAATGTCCACATAGTAGAAATAATGGTCACCACAACTTATAGCGATAGTATCCCTCTCCTTCAACTATTTGGATCTGTCAAACAGCTAAACCAAAATAAGGTGAAGTGGAGCCATTTTCTGCGCAATCTCCTCTTTGCCCTTCTAAACATACTAATACTCCGGTAGGACACTAGAAGAGCCTAGCTTCACCATCCTCGAGGGAGTTGGCGGTAGAGTGGTTCCTCCCACAGCTGAAAGAGGATCCTGAGGTAACTCCTCAGTGACCTGTACTTCCTCAATATTCTCGATGACCCGTACCACCTCGATACCCATAATAGGCCCCAACAACCTACTCCTTTTTTTCTCAAGGGATGAGCGTAGCAATAGGGTATTCATCACTCGTTCCCTCATCCACTAGGCTCTCTTTCTCTTCGGCCTCGATGGATAACAAAACCACTAACCTCTTGCGGGAAGTTTTCCTTTCAGAATCCCTCTTCCACGGTGACAATATAGACCTCGGGAACTGGTGCTACCGCCTCACCCAAACTCGACCGCCTCACCCAAACTCAACCCACTGCCATCGCCTCCCTCACTACTTAGCATCCACACGAGCCTCCTCTTCTTATAAGTAACACGAGAACACATCTTTGGATGCGCTCACCTCATCTCCTTCTAGGCCGCCTTGATTTGGGCCCTCATAGCCTTCAAAGTAATAATCTGGTCAAGTACGACTGCTTCAACAAAATCAACGACATCAACCAGAATTTTTTTACCTCTTCTCCAACATAAACGGCCTTTGGGTTTGTACCAGCTCACCCAAGAGAAGACCCACCAATTTGAGCATTTCATCCTCAACAAAAGTGTCCACCCACACCGCCCTACCAACTATCTGACAAAATTGCCAACAAATTTAATAAAGCTCGAATGATAAGAAGACACAGGGCCGTCGAACTAGCCAGGGCTTGGCATCATGCATCGATAAGAACGGTAATAGCTCTCTATCCACAAACTCCATGAAGAAAAATTTACTCCTCTAAGACTTGTCTAGGGTCTCCTTATAGAAAAGCTTCCAATTCAACTGACACCTAGTCTGAACGTAATACCACCCCTTTGTTGGACCTTCATCCTCATATTTTCTCAAACGGAAAATAGAAGATAAGATTTCAAAATTAAAGCTCAACCGATAGAAACTTAATAAATTAGTCACCACTACCACTAACCGCCAAGCGTTAGGGATAAGCAAAATAAGAAATATGCTCCAACCCCTCAAAAAAGTTTACAAAGGTTTCGAATAGAGAACCCATAACTCATATCTAACATATTCCCTATACATAAGGATACAACCAACAAGTAATTGGTTAGCCCTCTTTAAACTCAGGGGCAGCCTCAAATGAAAATTCTTATTAAGATTTATGCTTTTCGCCAAAGATTCTAACTCTTTCTCCGACATCACACTAACAATTTCACCAATCTTATAGTGCTTGCATAAACCAGAATCTTGAATCATAATTGTCTCCATCCAACAGAATTACAAAGTCTAGAAATCACCCATTTTGTTACAAACACACATCAACTGAACCTAAAGCAAAGAGACAGAACGTATAAGAGAAGATTTGAGAAAATCAAAAATACATGACTTACATCAAATGCCCCACTTTCATGCTTGTCCCGCTCAACAAAAGAAACGCTTCATCTACGTAACCCTTTGAATTCTCATCCTACTCCTAAATGCCTTATTTGCCAAATCTTAATTAGGAGTGGGGGACAAATGATTGTATATGGCCCAAGTCCCACTACCAAAGGGATCAGAACTTCATCCTGGATCCTTTAAGCTGGTTTCACCAAACTAAACACACCCATAGCTCCTCGGTCATCTTAATCCTTAGTACTCAAGCATTCTACTCCTCAGTACTTAAGCTATTCGGTTACTTCACTCCTCGGTGGATGAGTCTCGCCACTATAATCCATTTAATCAATGTGATAAGTACGACTTGAGATAATCTATGGAGAAAATAAATCTTTAAGTAAATTCAAACTTTCCATACGTGGATGAGAATCTTTACCATTCTCTGAGCAGCTCTGCAAAACAAGGAAGCATGCCCCATGAGGCACACCAGATAAAACATGAAGCTCCCACGACTATAGGGACTTTCCTTAACCAACGAAATAGCATATTTCTAAAAGATCTTTGACTATAGTTCTTGTAATTTCAACATTCTCAACAATCTCTCCACAAAAAAAAAAAAAAAAAAAAAAAAACTAGGTCTCTAACACTCCTAACACCCTATAGCACTTTTCAAGGATCACAAATGTATACGTGTAACATCGGCCGCCACTCAGGTAAGTTTTGGGGAGCCCCACACATCAAACACACCAATAATATAGAGCCGAGATATCATTTTTCTAAATCTGTTTTTTCATATTCTAAAAATTACTTTTTTTTTTTAAATATCGGAGTCTTTCCTGTCGAAGCTCTCATTGACAGTATTTGCAGGTTCTATCCCTCATAGAGTTTTGAATCATCTCTTAATTTAGGATTCCTATTCAAATAGGCAAAATATATATCTGAGAAGAAAATCCACAACATCAGAGATACATAGAAAAAGAAACTTTTTGAGATAAGGGTAGAGAGGGATACGAGATATATTGAGATCTAAGAGAATGTACTAATGTGTCATCTGTCATCTCATCTTTTATCTCTATCCGTCTCACCACATCATATTTGACTTGTCCACATTATATGCCATGTGAGTTCAGTTTAATATTTAATAATTAATATACCATTTATATATTTTTTTATTAAATAAAAAGATTTAAAATCAAAATTTTTATAAGAGAACGAAGAATGGTATTAATTAAACTATATTTGATAGGCTAACACTGTTATTGACGAGATTAAATAATTACATTTTTTTTAATTTGAATCGTTGTATTTTGATGTTTAAAGATATAATTAAAAATTTCTTATAAGATTGAGGAATTAAGCGGGTAATTAACCCAAACAGACAAGTGATGTCGGTGCTACCACCCTACTGTAGACAGGCGTAACGAAGGGCGCGTGGGGAATTAGTGGTGTTCCCGGCCCCTAGACAAATGAGCATCCGACTTCTCCCGCTGGATTTTCCTATATGTTTTTCGAAAGATTAGCCGCCTCAAATGTGCAGAGGCTTGATGCAGAATTGACTACGGGAAAATGATGAGATGGTGATGAGATCTTTTGCCATGGATATCGATGTCTTACTACTGTAGAATTAGCACGTAAAAGACAAAAACAAAAATTTATTGTTCTGCCACAATCCAAATTATTAAATGAAAATAAAAAGGGTGCGTGGGTGTGTGTGCGTGTTTTCTTCAAGCAAGCTCTGCGCCCTGCTTGTGCAGACGCAACGCAACAGCATGCCCTCGATAGACACCTAACAGAAGGCAGGGACCAGGGACGAGAGACCAGAGACTCTCTCTCTCCCCCCCCCCCCCCAAAAAAAAACCCCCAATCACCAACATTATTTTAATACAATACCGTACTCCTTTTGTGATAAAAGGAGCTTTAAATGTTCATCACAAAAGTCCAAACTATGTGTTTTCCATAATTTTAGAGGGGTGTGGTGAACACTGAAAACTCACCGGAAGGTTTGCACGAGCTTAGTTTCTACGTTTTTATTGGGGTCGGACCTTAAACTTGATTGAGAAATAAGTTCCGAGGCTGCACTTCAGTGTATACCCACCTGAAAATGAGCATCTTATGATTCACGGCATTCCCTAGAATAGAAGTGAATGTGGTCCTGCAACTTCTGGTCAATATGAGATTGCTGGTACTGCAAGTAGAGGATGCAAATGAGGACCCCCAGTCCATGCTGAGCCAAGGGAGCTGCTTAAAATATATATATATAATTTAAAAATTATGATTAAAATATTATCTACCCCTTTAAAAATTATATAATCTTTGTTATATTTTGTTCTTCTATAAATCTTAAGTTTCGCTAATGTGCTAGGTTGTCCTTCGATCTTCTAGTAGGGTAGTTTTTCTGATTGAATATGTCGGTATTTCATGCTCAAAGTCCAGAAAAGCTGAGAGATCACTATTGGAAGTCAATAGAATTACGTGGTACCCAACAAATGTAAAAAAGCAGCACTGTCACTTGAACCTACTCCAAGAAACATCAAGGATGCCACATCAAGCGCCCCATAGAAGTCCCTTATTCAGATCACATAATGGCATGCCAAGGACTGACAAGAGGTACTTTATGTTGTGTGAAAAAGCCTATAATCTCTGAAAGAGGGTAACAAGACTTGCGCCCCATCGTTTGTTCCGGTTCATGAACTGGACATCGACATACACCATTACCAAACAAGGGAGTACGCCCTAGAATTACTTCAGATTCGCCATAAAGTTAATAACCAAGTGAAAATAAAATATGCCTTTGTTATATCCATTTTACTATAGATAAAAAAAGGAATACACAGTTATTTTGCATATAAGTGTAACATTTCAAACGGATGGTGGGTCTTGTATGCTTCCATCAAGCCGATTGTGAGCGAGTACTTCCCTGGCTCGTGCGCTTCTATATTGCAGACGCTGGTGTAGTGTTTCTGACAATTGGTTGAAGAATTCAGCATCCCATCTGTTAATCAGCAACGGATCCTCTGCATAACAAATGTATATTGATGTAACTGCACTTTCAACCACCACCATAGCTAGTCCCACCTGGAAAGCATAAAATTGGCACTTTAAGCATCATAAGGCAACTGGTTTTGCTCAAGCTCAGTTACAAGTGGTAGGCAGCCAATTCATATAACATGTAGCATGAATGTCGTTTGGACCACTTCCATTATAAGTGTAAACAAAGACTGCTATACCATTAAATATCTAGTAACATAAAAGATGCCTCTATAGTGAGCCAGGTGGAGAGGAATCCATCACCGCCCCAACCTCCCATGGAGTCATTTGATAGTAGTCCTCGAAACATATATAAGTTCTTTCCAGTTTATTTCACCAATGGATTGGTAATTACATAACATCTGAGAAGTCTTTTGAGGAAGGACCAAGAAAGAAAAGGTGATCGACATGCTGGAAAGGTGACACATCAACATAACAAATTGGATAATTCCACCTCGAGGGACTCTCGTAGCTGATGTGCAATTTAACGTAGCCACTCATTTGGCAAATTCAATTTTTGCATAAATTATTTCCACGAAGTTCGTGTTACAATAAGAGATTCCCACTAGCCATGTAAGCAGAAAAAACCAATGTGCACTTACCACTCAATTGTAGTATTGCTGCTAAACAAAGATGTTTGCCACCTAAGCACTTTTGAACCGAGATGACAATTGACATGGTAAGTTGGCAAAAGAATATCTATATTATCTATACTCATAAATGATTGTAACATCATGTTCTCTCATTCCACCCACTAAATCAACAAGAATGTCCACCTTCACTATCAACTTCAGGTCTGAGGATCCAAAATCGAGTAGTCCTTCCATGCCACTTGCATCGAAATTCATGTGGCAAAGTGTTGTTTCAAGGTTTCTTTGTATCTCTCTATTAGATTTTAGGCTTTTTCTAGAGGCTAGTAACTAGCATCATGAAGATGATAACCACTCACCACTTCCTAGAAACCAGCAAATTGATTCAGGGAAGCGAGAAGATCAAACCCAACCATGATCTGACCATATGGCAGTTACAACAAGAGGTAGGTCTCCAGGCCAGTTATGGACTCTAAAAAGGACAACAACTACCTATAGTTGCTAAAGGAATAAGAATCCTCAGATTGTTGCAAATCAGTGGTCTGTGCAACCATTAGGAATGTTAGCATCAACAAAGGGACAGAACATGTACGGGTGATTGATGAGTGTTGTGATATGTTCTTCAAGGTGGTGGACGAGAAACTGCCACCTTATATTGGGGTTGGAATTAGAGGACAAAGTTGGAAAGACCAACTTTATAGAAGAATCTATTTGTGCCACCCAACAACTTATTATGTCATCTTTGTAGGAATAAAGATATGTTTAGCACCAAGAGATACGCCAGCATATAGAAAGTCTAAGATCAGGCTGCATTGATGGATTTGCTAATGGAACATGACATGACATCAATTTGACAACTCTAAGGTCCTAAATGCATCCAAAAATAAAGGAGAACAGCTTTGCTCAGTCACAATAAGAGACCAAATTCTTTCCTAATTCCTGAGTGCAATTTTAAGTCCTTTCAAGTTATTAAGTCAGGGAAGTAAGTTCCTATAATTCACATTTAAAGGTATTCCCTTTTCATAATAGGTGGGCAGCTAAATGTTTCCTAGTTCAATGTATTGGACCCACCAGGGAAAATCCAGTAGAAAATATGCGGCTCTTCAAAGTGTATTGATGCATATATTGGGCACCAGTACAAGTTCTAAAGAGTTTTGACTAACAGGCTAAAACATATTAAGATCATTTCCACATGAAGCTACAAAAGAGGCTCATTGGCAAAAAGGAATGGCAATAGACAGATTTCAGAAGTGGGGTACATTAAAGTTGAACATAACAAATACAGTATCATAAAGAATTGAATACCCTTTCTTCCAGCTCCTGTCAAAACAACATTAGGTAATTTTTTATTCATTGCACCCTGTCACTCATATCATGCTAATTGTGTTTGTATTAAGCTCTTCATAGGAAGTAAATTCAAAATCTAGCACATAAAAAACAAGAGAAGAAAAATAAATTAAAAATGTGGAGAAAGATATAGAGGAACCAGGAAAAAAAATTGACAAAAAAGTGATTTATTTCTTATGGCTACAAATATCCATGACTATAAATCATGCTTGGGGGAAAGAACTGCTCAAAATGAACCTTAAGAAACTCACCAAAATCATTCCCATTAGCATGGCAGTTGAACCCACCATGACCACTCTCTCTTTTGATTTACTATATGCCCAAACTCCGGAGCATGTCCCAGTTATAAGCCCACCCAAAACAGTACCCATGAGTAGGACCGCCCCTGAACAATCATAAGCTATTAGTGCTTCAACCCCAGTTGACTGAAACAGCTCCCATGCATCCCTTGCTGAGTGGTTGAAGCCTTTGCCGTAAACAGCTATCTGCCATGAACAGGAGTTTCAAACAATGACATGAACAATGATATTATTTTTCCAGAGATTGACAAAAGCCAGCAGAACATAAGCAAGCTAACAAGAGCAATACATTGATTTAACAATTACAATCTCATAACAAGCTCAAAATGTAATCAAGTCATTGGATTACCGAGCTACAAATTATATAACTAGTAGTTTCCAAAATCGGCAAAATGAATGGGACATATTCTAAGCAAATACCTTAATAGCAACCAACATGATACCAAATTTAGACACCTTCAGAAAAGAAAAGACTACCTGGACATAAGCATACTTGTTGAAAAAGCGCACAAGTGTCTCTACAAGATGAAAGAGGAAATCGACACAGCACAGCAAGCACTCGTTGTTGCCAATCTTCGACCGAAATCCTCTGATCTGGAAAATATCACACAAGCTGCATTATCGAATCACAAGTATTCGTTTGATATCATTGGCAATCTTCATCAATAATAAGTTCAAGTTAAGAGGGAATGATGATTATGTACCTCCCACCGCAGAGTCCGAATAGCAGCAGTAAAGAGTGATCCATAACATATGCTACCAAAAGAAGTAGTCACAGCATATCGAATTGACTTCATTAATGACTTAGCCGGCATTGTTGCTGCTTCTCGACCACCATGTATGAGGACAAGGAAGACCATGCCAGACACTATTACATGAACAGTATTACATAAGACTGCCCCTGTCCAAAATAAGCTTATAGAGAGAACCTGTGATATGAATGATAACATTCATCAGACATCTTGGCTGAAGTTTATGAGCAACCAACCTAAGGTTTATGGACATGACACACAAAAGCCACTCCAATAGTAATGAATTCATGTGCATGAATGAGTAGATGCACAATGAACAAAGAAAACACTTATGAAACAGAATAACATGGAAAAGATACTATTAACTTCACCAGAGGTCAAGTTAAGAATTAAAGCCTGGAGTTGATTGATGCAATCTTAGAAAGATGTGAAAGAAGATATTAACTTCACCAAATATCAAGTTAAATGTAAAAGCATGGAGTCTTTGGATGCAATCTTATACAGGATGAAAACTAAAAGTCAAATGGCAATGGGAAACATGTTGACGTATGCCATATTTGCTGCATTGAAGGGTACCAGCCAAATAAGCCAGATGAAATGAAGAGCTAACTTGCCAGCTCACCACAAGAAGCCACCAGCGACCACCATCACCAAAGCTTGAGGCCACGACGCCAGATGCACCAAAGGACCATATCCCCATCCATACAAGCATCACTAGCATAAAAGCATAAGCTACTCTCATAACGTCAGGAAGGCTCCATACCATCTTGACAGCTTTTTGCAGTACCAGCATGGTGAATGGGAGTCTATAGACAAAGAGCAAGCCAGAGAAGACCGTAGCGAATATCTAGTTCAGCAACTTCAAGAAAGAGAGAGAGGGAAGGAGTGTAGAATAAGACAATCATACTTAAAACATTATTTGGAGCAAGCTGGTAAAAAAGGTTCCTCAATTAAAGAGAAATACCACCAAATTTCACAACACCAACTTTTGGAGTAAAATGACTGCATCAGAAATACCACCAAATATAAAGAGAATACCATCCATGTCAGCAGTTAATTGCTATAGAAATCAGGTTAATGATAGTGATGCAAACAATTCAGACAACCATATGTGCCGCTGTTCTCATATCTCATAGACTTGATTAAAAAAATGGTAGTAATATACTTCCCGAGTTTGTGCTTCCAAAAAAGGGAACAAAGAAAGCAAAAGAATAACTTCAACTAGGTGTCTAGATGCTAGGCCTGTGGATTGAAGATCTTTTGGAAGTTAAGACAATAAATAGATAAGCCAAACAAAGAAATTGGATCTCCTCAAGATTTGTCAAATATTTTGTCAAAAGAGAACCAGCACACATACCTCTTATGGAACAGAACACTTAGCATAACACTAACAAGCTTAATATAACTACTGCTGCCTAAAAGTTTGATCCTTCACAGGTAGAATAACCTTCAAATCTTGACACTCTGTAAATTTTGGATAGCAAAAAGTACGCCCTTATATATGAGATGGAAAGCTCTTAAGTTTTACAGACGACATGAACTTGAATTTGACACTTTCTGCTCTTCGTTTGCTATCCTAAATAGGATGACTCGTAGGTCTCAAACTAAACATGCAATTCCTCGTGATCACACCATCAAGCAGCAACCACTAAGAACATCACAGTCACAGTAATAGTAATTGTGAAAGATAATTTGATAAAACTGGGGTTTGCCTAGACATATCACTAACAAAATTGAAAAGCGAAAATGAAGAAAAACCCAAAATTCAATTGATTTAATCCTTCTAAGTTCTCATACATTTATGCAAAAAATTCAAACATGTGCAAATTCACAATGATCACACAATAAAGCAACCACTAAGAACATCATAATCATAGTACAAACATCATTAATCATCAAAACTAGATTAAAAAAAAAACGATAAAATTCAATGGATCCTTACCTTTCTATAACAGAAATAACATACAAGAACTGCAACACAGCACCAATAGCAAAAGCCACCCCCCAGAAAAACTGTTCAACCCAGAAGCTAAAAACACTAATAACAGCAAGATATGTAGTCAATATGTGCACAGAAACCTTCATCATATGATTGGCTTGGGATCCAAGAAAAAGTAACCAAATCCAACCTAGTACAGTGCCAACCCCACCTGCGACCGCGTAAAGCGGCCAATAATCCTCGGTCAAACCCTTGCGATTCTCCAAAATCCCATAAGTGTACCGGTCAATGTTCAACCTATCACTCTTTTTAAACCTATTTAGCCCCAAAATTGCCAGCACAAACCCTAACCCTACTAAATGTATTGCAAATATACCTAACCAGAATACATCTCTCCAGTGCCGATCCGACGATAGATTGATTCGATTGCCTGATCTAGAACCCGCCTGAGAATTGAAGTGAGAGACAAAAATTTAATGAAAAGTTGAATTAGTTCAAGTTCTTGACACCGTTAATTTCACAGAAATTAAGAAAGCCATTTCATCTATTTTCGGTCTTCTTCAAGTCAACCTAGGACAGATGGTACAGAGATTTTCTGCGAAACAAACGGTGTGTGCGGGTGTGTATGTACCTGGTCGGGGTTGGAGGCCCGTGAAGAAGAGTTTGAGAAAGCGGAGGAAGAGGAATCGATTTGAGAGTCGCTCATGGCAACGTATGTCTGAAGAGAGAGAGCAGAAATTGAAGACTTCAACGGCTAAGAGGGAGGGGGAAACGTTGGACCTTTTTAGAGATTGAGAGAGAGTAAAATGCATTGTTTTGAAATCCGAACCGGTTCGGTCGGTCCGATCGAAAACCAATCTAAGAGTTAGTCCGAATTTCTTTAAAAAGTCGATTTTAAAAAGGATCGATCAAATTCGATCAAAAATCGGATTAAATCTAAAAAATTAAATTGAATCGGGGTCCTTTTTTTTTTTTTTTTTTTTAAAATTTTTTTTTTTTTTTTCCCCCCCTCTTTTTTTTTTTTTTTAAAAAAATTTTTTTTTTTTTTTTTTTTTTTTTTTTTTTTTTTTTTTTTTTTTTAAATTTTTTTTTTTTTTTTTTTTTTTTTTTTGTTTTTTTTTTGTTTTTTTTTTTTTTTTTTCTTTTTTTTTTTTTTTTTTTTTTTTTTATTTTTTTTTTTTTTTTTTTTTTTTTTTTTTTTTTTTTTTTTTTTTTTTTTTTTTTTTTTTTTTTTTTTTTTTTTGTTGGATTTTTAAAAAAAAAATAAAATGAGTTTTGCGTGTATGCCAGCATTGCGGGTGCTGTTGCCTTGTTGGCAAAATGGGTCCTACAACACTATAAAACCAGCTTGTCAGAGACGTTCTCTCTCTCTCTCTCTCTCTCTCTCACGAGATCCTCTCCACTACTGCCATCCATCCAGCTACCCTCTTTTTTCCTTAAAAAATAAATTTAAAAAAGATAAATTTCATATTATATAAACTTATTGGCTATTGAAAAATAATAAATAAAATTTTTAGGTTTTTCTAGTGGCAGTAAGTGAATTCTGAATTTTCAATTTATGCTGTTTTCTAACATTGGGTAAGAAAGAAAATGAAATCTTTTTCACAAAGAAAGCAAATAAAGAAACAAGAAAAAAAAAATTAATGCTTTTTTTTTTTATATAACATGAAGGATAAGAGGTAAGAGTTGATTTGGTTTGCAACATATCTCTATATATAATTATTAAATAAATTAAAATTATTATAAAAATTTAATTATATTCTTTTAAAAAATTATCAAATACACCAATCATCAAATTATAACTCTTATGCAAGTAATTAAAAATTGAGCCGTTAATTGACTAATCATCTAAAAAAAGATTTTCTCATAATAATATTTGAAGAAATAGAAACATTAATCATTTTTCCATTTTATTGTTTCTATTAGCGATAAAAAGGGAGCGTAGTATTTATTGGGACAAATAGGTTATGTAAAAATAAATTTATTATAAATTATAATAGGCATTGCCTTTATAATTAAGGACTTACTCCAAACACTAGCACAGAGTTTGCCTTGTTTGTGGTACATATATGTCCCTACATTTGAAAGGAACATGAAATTGATTACATGATCAAGTAATTTAAATAGTTTTCTTTTATTATTATTATTATTTGTTAAATTTATTCTATTATACGGAAACGGAATTCACAAAATTAAATGGATCGAAATTTTTGGAATCGTATCTCAATGTGTAAGTCTTTAATAATTTGAACGGTGGAGTCCCTGGAACAAATCACTCAATTGGGATGGTGATTATGAAATTAAATCACCATCATAATGTCACGATACCCCAATTCATAATTGATGAATTGTAAACAATTGGAGAAAATTTTTTATTCAAAATTTTCTCAATACCCTTAATTATTTTTCTCACTAGTAATTTATTTTTCTACTTCTAAACAAATCTCAATTGTGTTAATTCTCTCTCTCAACGATATACACAATGATGCATGTTAATTCAAAAACCAAAATTGAATTATGTTAACCCACGGGATCTTTTTGGGGAGTTGGGAGCTAAGGAATAATAGAAATTATCCTATTATCTTAAATTTAAAATAATTTAAATTACTTGTGGTAAAAGCGCCTCGGACATATTTTACCAACATTATTATTATTATGCAAAAAAGGCTTCACAATTTTAATGATAATAATTATATAATTAAAAAAAAAACCCTCAATCACAATGCATCACCTCCCACCTTCATATCTATTTTCTATAAAGGATCACAATACACTCATTTGAATAATTCTGAAAAGGTATATGAAAAGAAGGAATAACATTGAATGGATGTTGAAGACCATCATTGAGGAAATACGCAAAAGTAGTATCTTAATTTTTCTTTAACCTATCCACGATTTGGGTAAGGAGAACTTTTGAACTAACTAGGTAGTCGGCAATTTAATGGGGTTGGTTGCAAATAAAGTGATTATATAACAAAAACATGGAAATATTTTATGATATGTCACATGGAGGAATAAGGAACCACATCCTAAATTCATACAAAAGTGTAGAACGATATGATGCTCCATACTTTTTCTAGTTAGTCTCATCAAAGCTCAAGAGGGGCGCTAACAAATTGGATTTTGCATGAAATTGTGCATTAGTGATTGATAGAGAAAAAAGAACAACACCATATATATACATATGTATCATATACGAGGAAATAAATGGATTACATGAATACTTGTTTTTGTGGTTTGTTTTTTCTACTAATAGGATTCAAATTGAAATGGGACGAATTCAAAAGGGTCTGTTTCAATTTTGGATCTTTTGTGGACTATAATGGAAATTTCATGTGATTTGCCTAATATTATAATTTGTGACCTAAATACTCAATCAATATTCATATTCCACATGAAATAAGATTTATTAATATGGAAATTTTGTGGAAAATTTTGGCTTAAATTATGTCAAAGCGTACTTTTCAATTTATCCTATCCTCTGCAACTTACATAGTATATTTCCCTTTTTCAAGAAATCCTTTAATGTAATGTGATTATCGTAGTCTTCGCAGTTGAAAATATTTTCTTGCAAGTATCGATCTACTCATATCTCGGTTGAGAGGTTTAAAATCACCTTGGTTGCATCACTAAGATATCTATAAACCAAAAATAAATAACAACAACAACATCAATAATAACAACAACGACAATAATAATAAAGTCAAAAAATGACTTCCCAACCGACTCTATCATATACTTTAAAACCCAATTACTGAATGACATCACGAGTGAGGAGATCACATTCTGCTCTTTGATCAATGAAAACTCTCTTAATGAAGTAGGATTCCACTTTGATGGTGATGACTAAATGATCGTTACGATTGGGATTAACTCCGACTAAATCGTCATCATCAAAACCAATGATTAGTCTCTTCATTTTGATCATTGCGATGATCAGAACGTGTGGTGAAAAGTAAAGAATACATTTGGAGGATTATTCTGTTTTCCACGGATGACGCCAATTTGTTGGAGTTGGGTTTCGACTTCACAGATTTCGACTCCTTAGACTCGAATGGGTGCTCCAAAAGATGATTTGAAAACTGCAAAAAATCAGCGGAAGGGACTCCAGTGGGAGAGACTCCGACGCTCAAGTCAGAAAGAGTAATTTTCAAGATGAATGAAATAAACTGAGCAGGGGAGAGGACTAAAAATGAAAGCACTGTAATTTGTGTGTTAAGTGAGGCATTCTAAGGGAACGTATTTGGAATGTGGCATGCAGAATGCTTTTATATATCGGTTTCTCCTGAGCCGTGTACATTCAGGGCATTACAATCTTAGTTTTCTTGTGAGAATGCCCAGAATTCTCACAACTCCATAGTTAAATATTCTTAAGAGATTTAGAATTTTCATCACTTAGGAAATTTAACAAACCAAGAAGATTTTTTCCTTATCAATTATGTTTTAAAGATTTCATTTCTTATCTAGGAAATATATCTCGTAACTAAATAGAAAACAAGTGCTAATTCGAATATTACCTTTAGCCGATAAGGGTAAATGATCAGCTCTTTACCAAAGCTGTCGATCACTAACCAAAGAGAAAAGTATCATCTTGTGCTGATCGAATGCCTTTGAGGGCCACAAAACGATTAGCTCACTACCGATAGAGATCATCCAAAGTGTCGGGCCATGTCCACCTTTCGGAGAGATAAATCTCTTATTGCTAACAAGTCTAAAAATGAAATGTTAGTTAGGTCATGGGTTTTCAAGACTTTGGACGCTGCCTTAATGGATCTTTAAATTATGTCCCATCATTTGCCCTTGATTCATAGTATCGTTTCGTGAGAACGACGCCATAAGTAGTGGTCATTCAATTAGAATCAGAAAGATATGAAACTTTTAATG
Organism: Dillenia turbinata; assembly: GCA_037126225.1. Classification (NCBI taxonomy): domain Eukaryota; kingdom Viridiplantae; phylum Streptophyta; class Magnoliopsida; order Dilleniales; family Dilleniaceae; genus Dillenia; species Dillenia turbinata. The sequence continues at coordinate 17,709,551 of JBAMMX010000019.1, forward strand.
CGGTATGTGCTGCTTCGAATCTTGCAAATCATCGTCAATATGTTTTATACTGGGTGATGCTGGAATGGATTGAGAATTATTGCATTTTTTTCTCAAGCATTTTATCTTTTGAGAGTGGTAGTACGTTCAACCCTTAAGTGATCTCGAAATAAATACTTCGGAGGATGTTGAAGGGATTAAAGCCCTTCATTTATTGCACACGTTTCTCATTAAACCCTTTCATCTGCCTAACATTGTCAAGATTATGTATCTTCTGCTATAAATAGACGTCCCATGATTTAGTATTGCCTAAGAGAAACTTCTTATGTTTTCGCTTCTACGAATTCTTTTTCTGAGAATTTGCTATTCTGAGAGATTTTTCAATAATCGGTCTTGGACCACAAAACTTGATGGTATAGAATGCTTCTGTCGATGCAAGGCTCCGTCATGGATGGGACTATTGATGCGAGGTCCCGTCATGCTGTTCGGTATTTGAACGTCATGATGGGTTCTATCATGGTTCCTATTAGAGTTTTTAACCTCAAAAAGAGATTTTACGATAATCCCCGTTCTAGGTTGAGTTTCTCATCCGACTCGTGCTTCCTTGGGTCAAGCAATAAGAGAAGTCGGAAGGTGGTAAGAGATTGTGCATAGTAAAAGGTTTGAAACCTGATACATTTTCACAGTTTTTTCGTGACCCTTTCGTACCCTCGTCAATCTCTTTCTGTAGTCTTTTTGTCCCAATTTAATTGCAAAAATTTTTGAAATTCTTTCTTTCGTCTTCTCATTTTACTATTTTTGTGCGCTTTAGTTTTGTCGATTAACCGTTGCTCGGTGACTTTTTTGTCCAAGAACAATACTATAGATTTTCTATGTATTCCTTTTTCATGTAATTCGGTCTGACTCAAGGACTTGTAAATTGTGTCTGTTCATGTAATCTGATAGGTATTCGAAAATAAAAGAAAAGTTTTATTTTAGTTACTTGTCAATCTTTGTCTTTTGCTAAATTTCTGTCAATAGGAATTGAGTGTTTGCATAAGTGATATAATCAGTGAGATGATCATTCGATAGACCTATCGGGTAGTACGTCATTTTACGAGAGCTATTCGTGAGCGAAGAAATCTTTCGGTGCCTAGAGGATAAGTAATCCATTGTTTTTGGCATACTAGAGTGAACTGTACTTGTTCACTGAAGGGGATATTCTCTTGTTCGTTTGTTCAATCGAAAAGATAGGTCGCCCCCAACCGGGAGATGCGTCCCTTATTGCCAATATACTACAATCGGTAGGGCATCCGATAAAAGGTACAACTAATGGAGTGGGGCGTATTCTTCTGACTGAGAGATATATCTCGTGTCTCATTCGTTAGAGATCAACCGATAGGATAGGTCGTACTTACCCATTTAGGAGCTATTTCCTTTATTGATGACACGTTACCTTCATTAGAAACTAATTAACAAGATGAGACCATGTCTACCTACTTGGAAGATATCCCCCTATTGACGACACGCTATGTTCGGTACCCCTATTGACAACACGCTACGTTTGGTAAGAACTAGCCGATAGGATGGGGTCGTACCTACCCGTCTGGGAGTCATATCCCCTATTGATAACACACTATGTTCGATAGGAGCTAACCGATAGGATGAGGCTATATCTACCTGTCTGGGAGTCATATCCTCTATCAACGACATGTTACGTTTGATAGGAACTAACCGATAGAATGGAGTCGTGCCTACTCGTCTGGAGTTATATCCCCTATTGACGATACACTACGTTCGATCGGAACTAATCGATAGGATGGGGTCGTGCCTACCCATCTGAGAGTCATATCCCTTATTAATGACACGCTACGCTTGATAGGAACTAACTAATAAGATGGGGTCGTACCTACCTGTCTAGGAGTCATATCCCCTATTAACGAGAAGCTACGTTTAATAGGAACTAGCCGATAGGATAAACAGAAGGGAGAATCATATAAGCCTTACTTGATAAGAGACTATTCTGATCAAAGGAGGCAATGCAGTTTACTAATATTAGATATATAAGTTTTCTGAGTTCCAAGTCCTGGGCATAGTCAAGCCGTCTAAATTATTGAGACAATAGGTTCCTGATCGGATTACGGAGCGTATTTGATATGGGTCTTCCCAATTGGGCGCAATCTTGTCCCCAGACTGAGGTTGACCGGTAACTCCACTTTCCTTAGGACTAGCTAACCTGGTCTGAACATTCTATTTCTGACCCTTCTATTGTAATACTAAGCCATTTGCTATTGGTATGCGCTCATTTGAGTAGATGTAGATTCCCATAGTTCTGGAAGCAGATCTAGTCGTTCTCGCAAGGCAACTTCGTTTCGTGTCTTGTTATATTGATCCACTCGGAGCAAATGAATTACTATCTTCACGGGAACGATAGCTTTGCATCTATATGTCAAGTTAAATGGTGTTTCGCCGATTGCTTTTCGCGGCGTAGTGCGTTATGCCCAGAGGATATTGTAAAGTTCTTCTACCCATCATCCCTTAGTTTCATCCAATATTATTTTTAGCCCTTGAAAATCATTCTATTCGTTATCTAAGTGAGTTTATTGGCTTGCGGATAGGCAACCGATATAAACTGGTGGTGAATCTCCAGCTTGCTACAGAACTCTTGGAAACTCCTATAGTCGAACTACTTTCCGTTGTCAGCGATGAGAACGCGGGGTATGCCAAATCTGGTGATAATGTGAGTCCACATGAATGATTGAGTCTTAGTTGCTATTAGCTGGGCTAGTAATTCAGCCTTTATCCACTTGGTGAAGTAGTCGATAACTATTATGAGAAACTTTCGCTATCCAGTAGTTAGTGGGAATGACCCAAGAATATCGATTCCCCATTGAGCGAATGGCCAGGGACTTGCTATAGAACTAAGCTCAACGGAAGGTAATCAGGGTATCGAAAAGAAACGTTGGTATTTGTCACACTTTTTGACGTAGTTGTTTGAATTGGTTTTCATGGTTGGCCAGTAATACCCTTAGTGTAAGGCCTTGTGAACTAGATGTCGAATCCCCAAGTGATTGCCGCATATCCCTTCGTGGATCTCTCAGAAGACATAGTCTCCTTCTTTAGGGGTTAATCACCTCAAATATGGATGAATGAAGGATTTTTGGTATAAATTCTTATCGATGATTGCGTAGTGATCGGCCTTTCATTTTAGCTTCACCTCCTCCAATAGCAAGTCCGGAAGCAACCATACTTCAGATAGGTTTCTATGGGATCCTTTCAACTAGGTGGCTAGTCCACCATAAGGACTCTCTCGGATTCATTAATGTTAGGGTGTGGTAGGCTCTCAATATAAATTATTCAGTGAGAAGTGATGAGTTTGAACTGGCCAACTTAGAAAGTGTGTCGACTCTTGCATTCTCTGATCGAGAGATTTGTTGTATGTCTACTTTGTTTAGTTTGCTCATTATTTCGCGCCGTTTGCTTAAGTATTTGGCCATGATCGGGTATTTAGTTTCATAGACCCCTTCAATCTGTTTGACAACTAGCTGACTGTCAGTAAACACTCGAATGCTTCGGGCCCCCAAAGATGTTGCGATTCGAAGTCCCATCAACAAAGTTTCATGATTTTCTTGATTATTTGAAGCCTTAAAGTCAAAACGAATGGTGTATTTTGCTTTGAAATCGTTTGGGCCCATCAGTATGACCCCAACACCACTCTTTGAGGAGTTCGACGACCCATCGACATGCAATATCCAATCTAGTAGTGATCACTCTTCTCAGCTACATGTAGGTTCATGCTCGGTCTGGACTGGAAGGGTGCATTAGAGGGAAGTCTGCTAGAACTTGGCCTTAAATCATAGGGCTCGGTTAGTATTGGATGTCAAATTTACCCAACTTCAGTCTCCATTTGATAAGACAGCCAGAGGTATCCTTTTTCTGAAATATTTGTTTCAACAACTAATCGGTCGTGTGAGCTTGAAAATATGGCCAAAGACGCCTAACTGAGATGACTAGAGTGTAAGTTATCTTTTTGATTGGCCGGTAGTTGAATTCGGATTCCTGGAGTATTCGACTAATGTAGTAGACTAGTTTCTATACGGTTAACTCCTGCCTCACAAGAAAAAATAAAGCATCTGGTCAGAAATAGAGAAGTATAAGTATAGTTTTTCACCGAGAACGGGACAAGAAAGTAACGGGGTGACATGAGGTACTCCTTAAATTAATCAAAGGCTACTTGGTACTCGGTTGTCTATATGAACTTTTAGAATCTCTTCAGAGCGTCAAAAAAGGGTTTGTACTTTTCCCTCACTTTCGACATGAATCGACTTAGGGCTGATATTTTACCTCTAAGGCATTATACCTCCTTCAATGTTTGTGGTGGTGATATATCTAGTATGGCCTGTGTCTTTTTGGAGTTGGCCTTAATTCCCCGATGGGTGATTATAAAACCCAAGAACTTTCCGAATACAATTCCGAAAGTGTACTTTGTTAGGTTCAGTAGCATGTTGTAACGCTCTAATGTCTGAAAGGTCTCTTCGAGGTTAGCAATATGGGCTTCTAAACTGATGCTCTTGATGAGCATGTTGACAACGTTTGCCTCCACGTTTCTGTCGAGTTAGTCATTGAAGACCTTTATTGACTAAATGTTAGAAAATTTCCCTAGTATTTTTCAGACTAAATGGTATGACCCGATAGTAGCACGTACCGAACTCGGTGATGAAGCTCATCTTTTACTCATCTTCAGCGCCATGCGTATTTGATTATAGTTAGAATAAACATCCATGAAACTCAGAAATTGGTGACCCGGGGAGTTGTCTGCCAACTTATCAATATTGGGGAGCGGATAACTGTCTTTTGAATACGTTTTGTTGAGATCGGTGAAATCAACACATATTCTCTGTTTGCTGTTAGCTTTTTTAACCATGATCACTTTAGCTAACCACTTAGAAGATTTAACTTAATAGATGAATCCGACTGTTAAGAGTTTCTGAACTTCTTCTTGTATGGGACATTGGTGTTCTAAGGTGAACACACTCTTCTTTTTGTTTGACTGGTTTGTGTTTGGCTTTGACTATCAACTTGTGAATTTTAACTAATGGATCAATACCTAACATGTCCTCTAGTGACCAATCAAAGACTTTTGAGTGTCGTTGTAAACAATCAATGATCACTTCTCACAGATGTGTAGGCAGATTCACACCAATTCGAACAATCTAGCCAGGATCGTTAATTAGAGGGATCTCAATTACCTTTTTCTGCAGGTTCAGGCTTGATGGTTTGCTTGGTGTCATCTTTGAATCCTAGAGTGTTGATCGGGAAGTTCCCTTGCTCACTTCCGACTGTGAAGACAGCATAAGGGTCAGGGTTACTGCATAGAGTAGCAATTCTCACTGATATTCTAAACTTCATCTTGATATGTTTCATAATAGGTAATGCCTCCGGTTTATCCAAACTTGGGCGACCGGGAGTAGTGTTGTAAGATGAAAATACCTTTACCACATGTAAGGTAACCTTAATGATCATGTGATTGAGGGCATCCCCAGGGTCACTGTGAGAGGAATGACACTTTCTGGGTAGATGCGCTCGTTAGAGAGTCCCTTGAGAGATCTTGTGAGAGGTTGAAGATAAGACGAGTTGAAACCCATTTACTGAAAAGCATCCCAAGTGAGGAGATCGTAATCTGCTCCTTGATCAATGAGGACTCTTTTAATGACGTAGGATTCCATTTGATGGTGATAACTAAAGGATTATTGCGATTGGAATTAACTCCAACTAGATCGTCATCATCAAAACCAATGATTTGTCTCTTTTTTTATCGTTACCATGATCAGAATGCATGGTGAGAAGTAAAGAATATGTTTGGAGGATTAATCTGTTTCCCACTGACCGCACCAATTTGTTGAAGGTGAGTTTCAGTTCTACAGATTTCGGCTCTTTAGACTCAAATAGGTGCTCTGAAAGATGAATCAAAACCTGTAAAAGACCACCGAAGGGGATTCTGACGGGGAGACTCCAACGATCAACTCAGAAAGAGCAGGATTCGAGATGAATGAAATAGACTGAGCAAGAGAAAGATCTGAGGATGAAAGCCCTATGGTTTGTGTGTCAAGTGTGGTGTTTTAAGGGAACGTACCTGGAATGTGGTATGCAGAATACTTTTATATGTTGGTCTCTCATTAGTCGTATACATTTGGGGTGTTACAACCCTAATTTCCTTGTGAAAACACCCGAAAATCTCGGAACTCTATAGTCACATATTCTTAAGAGATTTAGGATCTTCATCACTTAGGAAGTTCAACAAATCAAGGAGATTTTTTCCTTATCGATTAGATTTTAAATGTTTTCTTCCTTATCTAGGAGATATGTCTCATAACCGAATAGGAAACAAGTGCTAATTCGAATATTATCTTTAGTCGACGAGGATAAACAATCAGCTCCTTATTAAAGCTACCGATCATTAACTGAAGAGAAAAGTATCGTCTTGAGCTGACCGAATGCTTTTGAGGGCCACAAACCGATTAGGTCATTACGGATAGAGATCATCCAAAGTGTCGGGCCGTATCCACTCTTTGGCAAGATAAATCTCTTATCGCTGATAAGCCTAAATATGAAATGTTCGTTGGGTCATAGGCTTTTAAGACTTTGGGTGCTGCCCTAATGGACCTTTGAATTATGTCTCATCATTAATCATCTTAGCCTACTCTAAGTCTGGGGAGGAAAGCTCAGCTCGTGAGCTCGCTCCTTGCCCCATGTTAGCGAGTTTATCCGTGCATTTGTTAGCTTCTCTGTAAAAGTGCCTACAAGAGATGACATTCACATCTTCCATGCCTTTCCTACACTCTTGCACCAAAATCTGCAGGGGATGGTTTGAATCAACTCCTTTTCTTAAAATCTTAGCGTGAATAATGAATCTGTCTCCACCTCTATGTTTCATAGTTTCTTCTTCTTGGCTATGTTCAGGCCCTTTCTTAATCCCCATAACTCTACCATCTCAATGCTTGCATTTCTTATGTTTATCCAAAAGCCATGCAACCACTCCCTGGTCTTTGAAGAGCCCTCCTGCACTGGTTTTGCCATTTTTGAGAGTGACAGCTCCATCTTTATGGAGCTTAATAAAACCTTCTTGAGGGCATGTCCAGCTTACTCTCCTTGTTCTCTTGGCCTGTTGCACCTGCTCTAGAGTTCTTCCGCAATTGTTAGCCATGCTCAAAGATGAGTTGGCCACGATTTGAGGATGCGTTTGCTCACCTTGACGAACGGTCCTACATCAGTCAAGCTTGTTTGCGGACCCCCTCCAAGCACCTAAGTTATTGAGCTGGTCATATGGTTGGACTGGTTTGTTTGTAGAAGTGGGCCTCGAACTTGCCCCATTAGAATAGTTAGAGGCTTGGCCCCAGTACTTCTTGGATGAATGACATATATTTGTGCATATCATGTGGGAAGCTCTAGTATATCGATCCGGGTGGTATATTGGGACATACCACTGAGATAGTTGTCCGAAGCGAACATGACATTGGTTGGATTTAGGGTCTTGGGCCCAATGGGATGCTCGTAACAGGTCCAATCTTTTCAAAAATGGAGAGCCTATGTGGTTAATGTGATTAATGAACCACCAATTACAACAACAACAACAACAACAACAACAATAATAATAATAATAATAATAATAATAATAATGAACTACCAATTTGAAATGAATAGTGTTGGAAATTTTCATCTCACAAACCCCTTCCATTCTCATTCCACTTTACAAATGGAGGTACCTACAATTAGGCCTTGTGGAAAGGACACCAGATTTCTTAATCAAAATTTGAATTTGAATCTTTGAGATAAAATGAACTATATCAGGAGAGCTCCTATCTGTAGAAGATATGACAATAGTTTGAATCGGATTAATTAGAATATAATTCTGAATTCTGAATACTGATCGCTCAAACACAAAAAAAAAAAGGAGGCACCTACATCGAAGAAAACACCCCTCATTGGGATCATCAAAATTTCTCTAGAGAGACACAAAGATGTTGGAGAGGGGCTTTTACCATGTGGAAATTGGGGGTATTACATATTGCGATTGCGTTCAAGACTGCTAAATTTGATTGGTGATACAATCTAATTATCTTAAAATATATTTGTTTACACTTGCTTATAATAATAATAATAAAAAAGACTCAACACCATATTAGTTGTCCCGTCTCATTTTTGTAGGTAAAAGTCTTCTTGAATGTATCTTAACTTATTTATCATAATTTATTTGTGATATTTTAACTTAAAGAAGAATATTATTATATAAATATAAAATTTTATAAAAAAATAAATTTTTACATAAAAATCTTACCTAATTTCATGAAAAAAAGTCGAAGCTTGTGAGTCGTGACCATAACTAAACATGTGTTGGTGCTTTCACAGTAAGCCATACTACCTTTCATAGTGGCAGCACTCATTATGGTCAAGTTTTATTAATTAATTATTAATATTCACGATTCACTTGCCCAAAAATAGTAAATTAATTAGAAGTGAACTATATAATAAAATAATGCGCTCCTATAAAATAAAACTCGCACTTCCATGGAAAGGAAAAAGGCAGTCCTCAACTCATCACCCGAGAGCAAAGCCGATTCCCCCACGGTATAACGCGCGCATACATTTGGAGTTGACCCTCCTCATCCAAACAGTACAAATAAAGTCGACACAAACATTATAATCATAACGGTAACTTTAATTGATTAAAGAGCTTTCTTCACTTTCACAGTTTCCACCTTTCTGGACATAAATGCCCTTAAATTCTACCATATTTTACTATACATGCCACTCCAATTGCCAGGCAATTATAACACCATCCTCCACTCGCCACTCCACCGCCAGGCCCATCTCCGTTTACCTTACACTTATTGAAGTGGGCCCCCAAATTCACACCCCCCTCATTCCCAAACTCAAAACAGTAAATAGCTCTTTCAACCAGGGGTAATACCGTCACGGGAAAAAAGAAAGATGAAACCCAGAGTTCTCTCGCTCTAGCATTTATCTGGGGAGAATCCAACAAGAGAGTTGGCGAGGTCGAGACTGACACGTGTCCCTTGCTGCTGCACATTCCCAATAATTGACAACGCCGAGGAGGTTGGCGCGAACGCAAAACAAAAAGTCCCGACCGAGTCAACCGGTATCAGGTAATTCTTAGCAGGTAAAGCCCACGATTTCCCCTCCGGAAAATGTAACGACACCGTTGGGACTTCCACGCTAGTCTTCGACGATAAATCGTAACACGTGTCGAACAAAGCCACGCCGTTTGCAGATGGCAAGTCCTGTGCTCCCCTCACAAAAGCGTCACGGAGCGTGTCGTACACGTCAGTCTGTAAGCGCGTAACGGCTGTTCCTGAATCAATGATGATCCCTCCGTTTCCGCTCTCGTCCATCTCGAACGACGTCGGAGGAATCGAAAGCATGTCCCCGCCGACGCTGATTCCGGTGAGTCCTAAGTAGTAAAATGTATTGAGCTGACCGTTACGGAGTAAGGGAGCTGTAACGGAGTTAGGAGGGAGAACCGGCTGGCCTCCAAACTCGAGAGTCGAAGTCGAATCGGAATCTCGGTCCACGAGACAGTATGAGAAGGAAGTTGTGTTGATCTGAGAAGGTAAGGAGAGTGAGCCGCCGCCTAAGCCGAGCAAGCCCGCGGCGGCTATGAACAACCCTTCGTTATTATGACCGCAGCCGATGGCTACATCATCAACGGCTTTCGAGCCGGTGAAAGTGAGAGTCTCCGTCACGAAGTCACCAACTGTATACGAACCGTCACCATAACTAACCTCGTAAAGGCACGTGCCGTTTCGGCATTCCGATACGTCGAGAGACTTGCACTGCTGGGACTCGCAAGTGAGAGGCTTGAACGAAGAAGACTGAGTCGGCTCGAAAACCGGGTCGGCTTGCTGGTAACAGTCACCGCAAGGCTCGCATTGGACCCAGTTGACGTCACTACCAGTGTCGAGAACCATATAAACGGGCTTTGGTGGAGATCCGATTCCGACCCGAGAAAAATACTCCCCACTTCCTTGACTTGTACCCGAAATAATCGGACCTTCTAGATTTCCCACTTGCTGTTCTTCGAGTTCTACTTCAGCTGGCTTCAGATCTGACTCTGAAATGCCTCTAATCGCGAGATCTAGTCTTAGGTTCAGTGATTTCTCTCTCTCGGAGTCTCGTTTGAGTTGTTCGAGGAACAGAGATCTGTAGTCTTCTCCGTTTGTGGGTTTGTGGAGAGAGAGACGAGAATGTAGTTCTAGAGTGAGAGGAGAAGAAGAAGAAGAAGAAGAAGAAGAAGAAGATCTGATGCTTTGTTCTTGTTGTCGGAAGTTTTTTAAGTTATCTGGATCTCTTGAGACTACGTTTTTTGCGTTTTTGATCGATTCTGAGACATTGAGAATTGTTATTTTTGTGTTTTTGGGTGTGATTCGGCCGAAGACAGAGGAAATGAGTGAAATGCAGATGAAGACGAAGACAGTTTTAGAGATAAGTCTGTTCTTCGCCATCGAAGAGAGATAGAGAAAGTTAAGTGGATTCAGTAGTGAGGGAAGCTGGTGTGGTTTAAATTAATGAGACGAGATACGTTGGGTTGGAGACACACACACACACACACACAACCAAAAGCACAGAGAATTGCAAAAGCACAACCAAAAGCGATTAATGTCATTAAAGGCGATTCATGTCAAGAGAGAGACACAACCAAAAGCACAGAGAATAGCGAAATCAAAATCAACGAAAAGAAACAAAGAACAATCAAAGATAGCTTTGCACCTAACCTAACTAAACACAAAGATTTTAATGAGAGATGCGATTTAGTAAAATTAATTGCATCCAAAGTGGGAGTGTGTTTCGTGTGTTGCTGTTGGGGTAATGTTGGATGCTGTCCCACGTGCACTCCGCGTGATCTAATAAAAAAGGGATGACGGGGACGGGGACGGTGACGGGGACGGGGACCGGGGGATGTTGACCCTACATGTCAGGTTCATATGCTTTCCATTACATGGTTTCAAGCCTTTAATCAGGCACTTCATTCATTTTAATTATCATTTTTGTACTTTAATTCCTTTTTGACCGTTTTTAACGGACTCGTGACTTTGGACACTTGACCAACTTTACCGGTGCTCCACGTAAAGAGTAACTGTCCTGTTACGTGTAACCGGAGCGAAACAATTAGGCAACCAGAACGGCCTGACTTTTGTTTGGCATTTTTTTTTAATTAAAATTTATATGTAATCTGAAAATTATAATTTAAATATCATTTATTTTTAAAAATTGTAACTGTCTAAAATCATAATAACAAATATATGTTATATTTTGTTCTTAAAACAATTTTTAGCTTGGATTATGGTTAATTGCATCATTTCAAGAAAATCATTAACAAAATTAATAAAATGTTTATATAATAAAATTATGTGGAAGATTGCTAACAATCAAATTACTGCAATAATAAAAATTTGTATGCACATTACTAAAGTTATTCATCCTAAAACTATTGTTGCTCAAAAACAATTTTCAATAAAATTATGAACAAAATTATTTTATATAAGTGTGAGTCTATATTAAATTTGTGTTAATTAAGTATTTTAAACTGGGTAAAAATTTTCTTTTGACAAGCAGAGATGCAAGGAGGAGACGACTACAATAACAATAATCAAATCTTTCTCACTTAATGAAATCGTCTATATAAATCTTTCTACGTTTTTATATTCTATTTCATATCGTATGTTGATTATTTTCTTTAAACTATTCTCTAAAATTTTAATATATTTAATTTTAAAAAAATTATAACCCAAATATTGTTTATTCTCTAAAATTATATCACTCCTCTTGAAATTAACCAAGCTCGGCCCAATGGATTGTTTGTACTCCTACTTGCCCTTAAAACAATTGCACTCTTTGTTATGTCATGGGACCTTAAACTCTAGAGCCAACAGGCCACTCGGCCCAACAAAATTGGAATTTATTATTATTTTTTTTGTGTCCTGGACTTGGTCTACCATTTGATTTTTGAAGTTTTGCTTTGATTAATCAGGGTTGAGCTACTGAAATCCCCTTACGGAGGATAGAGCTCTCCTTAACATATTCTGTTCCATCCGAGACTCGAACTTTAGATCATTGGGATGAGATTCAGTGATTTACCTACTAGACCAACATACATTGAGTATTTTTTTTTTGAATTTTTTTTGTTATATGAGATTTAAATCGGATCACGAGTTTCAGGGAAAGGATTATGACTATTAAATTGTCCAAACACTCTCAATTTAATTAGTTTCTAATTTTTAATATTTTATTATACTAAGTTTACAATTTTTTATGGAATTTGTTTCCTATTTAAAATAGGAATCTTTTTCGATTAAAAGAAAGTTAAGAATGGAATATCTTAATTTCCAAAAGATGTTGTATTAAGATGACTATTTATTTTTATTTTTATTTTCAATTTATAACATATTTTTATTAAAAAATAAAAAGTTTTACAAATAAAATTTAATTTATGTTAGGAAAAACAAAATTATTTTATATCAGTAGTCTTTGATATTTATTCTAAAATTTGTCTTTGTTAAAGGCCTCCACGAGTGGTTCCTATGAGATCCCAAAGAAAGGAAAACAAAAGTCTTCGCCATACGTTGTTAATAAAATTCTAGCCGTCTATTATCGCGATCGGAATCGACCCATTCAACGGTGTTCTCACGTTCCAGCAAGCGCGTGTCTGATTCGCATCTTGCAAGGAAATGATTTCAATCGTGCTTTAAAAGCGAAGCGTGGCTCGAGCACTCACAAGGAATGGTCCGTAAAGCATCCTTTTTCCCTCACGTCAGGGAAAAATGCTAAAGCACACTCCCACCTGAATCGCGAGTATCAATTTCTCACCACACGCTCTCTTAATAACTCTCTCTCTCTCTCTCTCTCTCTCTTCGGGTTTCGGTGAGGACCACGACTCACCGAAACCAGTTTGTGGCAGATAATCTGAACTCTGACGACACTTCAATATTAATCTCAAGTAAAATTAGGGTTTATCTAATCTCTTCGAAACAATGAATCTCTCAGTTTTGCAGGTAGTTTTCTAAGTCCATTCATCGACTTCTCATTGATAATTCCCCCTTTTTTCTTCTTCCTTAATTTTTTCGGATTGCGATTTGATTGTTGATGAGTTGTTCTTCTTTTGATTCAGGGTTTCACAAAGTCTCTTGCGATGACTGTGCTCTCCGAGATCGGGGACAAGACGTTTTTCGCAGCGGCGGTCAGCTGATTATTTGCTATTTCTCTGTTTGCTTTTGTTAATTCCTGTGATTTTGAGTTTGAGTTCGAGGAAATAGGGTTTGATTGTTGGTTTTAATTTTGTTCTTTCTTTAATCAATGCGTATGTGGTCAACCATTCGAATTTTTAGCGAGAGGAAAAATATCTAATTAGGATTTTTATTTTGAATGGATAAGGGGAATTTCTTGTTGACATTGTTTGAGTTTGAAATGAAAGAAGAAGATATTTGGGAAAGTTTAATGAACAAGCACCAAATCCTAGTTTTTACTACATGTTTTCTGTCGTGGTTCTTTAGCAGGCCTTTTGTTTGATGATAGGATCATGACTTGGAAACCTAGACCATGGTTTGAGTTGACCAATAACAGATGTCAAGGTATTGAAGTCTTGATTTTTACTTTATTGGGAGGCTGTTTTAAAAAAATTCTTGTGAATTCACTAGAAACCGCATAGGCAAGAGACTTCCGAAGGCAAAGCCTATGCCTTATGGGGTAACCCAAACATTGAAAAAGAAAAGAGCTACCTATTCTTGCTTGGTTTCTACCTGGTACTATCATCATGGTTCATTGCTTGATTTCTACCTTCGTAGTTTCTTTTATTTGTTGCTTCCCTAGCAGTGGCGGAGCCACATAGAAAAGGAGGGTGAACAATTGCCCCATTAGACCAAAATAATTACATTAATTTTTACACGTCAAATAAATATTACCCCCATTCAATATAAGATATTGCCCCACTAAGATCGGCCACTGCCCTTGTGAAAATATTTTGCTTCCATTGCTCTTGGGTCCTCGATCCGTCATTGTCCCCCAGTAGGTATTACGTTATTGATGATGTTGCACATAATGCATATTGTGATATTTTGACATTGCTATGCGTTCTTACAGATATTGGCTATGCGCCACCCTAGGAGACTTGTGTTGTCAGGGTGTCTGTCAGCACTAATAGTAAGTTTTTCTTTCCGCGTTTTTACTTGGCTTAAAATCTCATCTAGGATTACTTAGTATTAAAAGTAAAAAAATCTTAGATAAGTGCTTCTTGGACGTTGAGGCTTCACAATTTACAGAAAATCTTTCATGATTCCAGGTGATGACTATCCTATCTGCTCTCGTTGGCTGGGCTGCTCCAAATTTGGTAAGTTTACTAATTTTGCAGCCCCCCAATAGCTTATTACTAATCTTGATGGACCACGGGGTAAATATAATGAGGTCTGTCCGTAAATTTATGCCAACTTATATATTAGACACATTTATTACTGCATTTATTCTGCTTGTTCTAGTGCCTTAAGAGTGTCAACTTCAACATCTTGTTCAAGTGTTATTTCCAGCACCTACATGATATGTGTTCATTGTAATTTAATTTTGTGTGTAGAACTCAATGCAGCTGCTAAACTGATATTATTCAGATCTATGGTGCTGATACCTGCAGAGCAAGAAAGCACCTAGTTATTAGATTGTCTTTGAAATGTAATTTATTGCATGAGAATGCTTATAAAAATTGGAGCCTAAGTGGGTGGTTTGAAAGGAAATGTCTGATACCTCTGGTGGAAGATTCCTAAGGTTGCATCAATTTGAGCACTCCGGACTTGCTGGACTTGCAACCACACGATTGCTTTTTAAAGGTGTCTGCAGTAACTGTTGTAAAGATACGGGCAGGCTGGAGATGCTCAATGTTTAATGCTGATAAATGGCCAACACTTATTGGCATGGAAACTGTACTTTCTTTCAACTATTCTGCATCATTTTCACTTCTGAAGCATGCCAGATTATCTTTCCCTGATGCTAAGCATATAATGCTGTTAAATGTATTACTTGTGGCACACATCTCTTTCTATGGGTATCAATGCTTTTTTTTTTTGGCTTGCACATGCTGGGGATGCTACTTTGGACCATGTAAACTAAGGCTATGATTTTATAAGATATTGTTAATAGTGATAATGCACATCTATTTATCCTCTACTTTTCTATTGCCTTTCTTGTTAGTTCTCTAATGTGTACTACTATGATTTTGAACTTCGCAGATCTCACGGCGGTGGACACATCACATAACAACAGTATTGTTTCTTGGATTTGGGCTGTGGTCCTTAAGAGATGGATTCAAAGAAGAAGGGTGATTGTTATTCTCATATTTATGTGTTCTGCCTGAATGCTGTTAGTAATTTGAAATAATTTTTTTCGTTCTCTAAGATTTACTTAATCCTTTTTTTCTGTTTTGGGATCTTCCTCATTTCCACCCAACAGGGAATCAGAAGAATGGGCTGAAGTCGAAGCAAAATTGGTAAGGACATTTTGCTTTTTCTCAACTTACTTGTTGTTTATAAATAAATTCATTAGTTAATTAGTTAACTTCTATTTATTTATTTATTTATAAATATTTTCTTTTGTTTCATGGTCAGAATGCTGACTTCAAAGTTAATGGGGGAGGTTCCAAAGCTGTCACAAGGGTAAGATGAAAATGGTACAATTTGTTGCATGAAATGTGGACTTTTATGTGTTTTATATTTTTGAAAAAGAGTGCCATGATAATGTTAATTTGGCTGTAGCGGAGAGTATCAAATTTTTCCTTGTTTCCACTTATCAAATTCCTAATTTAGCACATATCTACTGGGATAGTCTATGTGTAGCATCTATAGTAATTTTAGGCAATTAGAATTTTTGTATATAAAAGCCATATCAAACTGTAAGATCATAAGCTCCCAGCTGATACAATTTATCTTCTTAATCCCTTACTGTTATTAATAGGAAGTTACTTCGTCTGTGATCAACCGATGTGATTAAACATTTGCATCCAGGCTAAAAATATTAACAGCATTCCAAATAAATGCGATTTATGCTATGGATTCTGTGTTTCGGCTTTCTCCAGACTTTTTAATAACCAATTTATGATCTTACAGGATGATGATGAAAACAAAAAGAAGAATCGATCAATTCTTGCACAGTTTTTCTCACCTATCTTTCTGAAGGTTACATCATGAACATCCATTAAACCAAATACTATAATCATAACATTTGGTTAAGTGCCTGATTCTTTTTTGTTCTGCAGGCGTTTTCAATTACTTTCTTTGGTGAGTGGGGTGACAAGAGCCAGGTAAACATCATAAATAGCTCATACTCCTTAAAAGACCTCATACTCCTTGACGTGTCACCTTACAGCAGTAAAATAACCATAGCAAGTAGAAAATCATCAGAATATTAATAGGAGTATGAAATGACTGGGTGATAACCTTTTTCTGTTGGAGATATGTATTTCAAAATTGTAATCTCCCTTTCACCATTCAGCTAATAAATTAAAAATTGCTTGCTTTTCAGTTGGCTACCATTGGTTTGGCAGCAGATGAGAATCCCTTTGGTGTGGTTTTGGGTGGAATAGTGTAAGCATATATTTATTTCTCTCTTTTCCAATTTTCCTAGATGCTCAATGAACATGTTCTTAAAATGCCTTTCTCTTGATTATGCTGACAGATTTATAATTTTCATTAATTGTTTCTTTTATTTGTTCATCACTTCTTTTTCCCATTAATAATGTTGATGGTTCTCTTTTTCAGAGGACAAGCATTGTGTACAACTGCTGCCGTCCTTGGTGGAAAGAGTTTGGCATCTCAGATATCTGAGAAAATAGTACGCAATATAGTTTTACATTTTGTGTCAAGCTATTATAAAATCTTAATAATCAACTATGTACTTTGCTTTCCTGCAGGTTGCCCAGGCAGGAGGAATTCTTTTCATAGTTTTCGGTATTCAGTCCTTTCTTTCAACTTTTGAGTTGTGACTACATGCCTGATTTGCGAAGTATTACTAAGGTCAGTAGTCAGCCATTGGCATATTTAATGGTCATCTTTGAGAGCATGCACATTAGTTTGCCTGATATTTGACACCTTACCCTTATTTTATGACTGTTGCTTTTATACAGAAGATTTGGAGTTAGTGCTACACCGCATAGAAAAGCTCTGTTGCTTCGGATTTCCAAGTGCAAGGAATCATTTATATTTACAGACCACTGATCAATTAGAGAAGCAATTCATACAACTGCAGTATGTTGCCTGTAGATCCGGCCATGCCATGCTTTTGGACTTTTGATTTGGCTAATCTAGTTTTTGCATTATGCCATTACTCCGGGGGAGTACGCCATTACTTTAGTCCCAATTTTTTGTGGGCCGCAATAAACACAAAAAATAGTGTTAAGCATCATCAAATTCTCTAGGATTTTCTGAAGTGTGTATCCTAATTTGAGCCCACGTAATATACCCTTTCGAAGTACTTTCTGATGGGATGATAATATCTCGCCCTTTCGGTTCTAGGATTTTTTATCAATTCTTTCAGAAAATCTGTCCAATCTTTGCTCGTCACCTTAAACCATGGTATTCATTCGTGGGAAAAATAGCATTCCCATTAAAAATTGTCAGTCAGGTCTTGATCATTGACCCAAGACTATAATTCTAGTAAACCGAGTATCAATCTAATAATAATTCAGATACCATGTCCAAACAAAGCAGTTCCTAGGAGATGTTCGGATCTGTACTCAAAAAAAAAAAAATCCTTAAAACAACTCTCCCAACAAAAATTTTTCGAAAATGACCGTCGTGTTTTGAAAACTCAACTAATACTATTCATCATTTTGTAGAAGGTTGATCGAGTTTTTAAAACTCGACCAACCCATAAATAGTATTGGTCGAGTTTTGAAAACTCGACTAACCTCAATTTTCAATACTATCGAATGATGAACAGTGTTGGTCGAGTTTTCAAAACTCGACCAACCTAGATCATTTTTAAAATAATTTTCTTGGAAGGATTGTTTTAAGAATTTTTTTTTATTTTTTTTTTTTTGGTACAGATCCAAACATGTCTCCGGTTCCTAGACTTTAGGAAACCGGAAATGTGGGAATGCTTTGCTTAAATGTGGTGAGGAGTACTAGTAGAACATTTTTATTCCAAACCAGCATCACCTTTTGTCTCACAGGGGGCTCAGGTTTCTGCTTATTGGGTGCCATTGCCATCATATATGTATTATATACACATCTACATTGGAAGACATTGTGAATAGCAAAGGCGGACCCGCCAAGTGCCAGGGTTTGTCCTAGCATCCACCACTTGCAGGTTCAATTGAACTCAGTAGACCATTGCCTCTCAGCTGCATGCAGTGGTCTTCAGCGTCAGGCTGATTGCATATAATCACCACTGACAAGCCATTGTAGTGTGCTTCCTGCATGATGTTAACTGCATTATCAAGGCTCATCCCGGGAATGACCTTCATCAGCACTTGGACAACATACTCTCTTTTGTTAAAGTTGTCATTGTGCAGTATTACACGATAAGGTGGAGATGTTTTTCTCACTTTCCTGAAAAATCACTGGACAAATGCTAAGACTAAAGCATTTCGAATGTATTCCAAAATTACCAGATTCAGGCATAGATTATTATTATTATTATTTTAAAGAAATATAGGCATCGGAGAAATTTAAACATACACAAATTGATCAAGGAATGACTCGGTAGAGGTCATTTTCTTAATAGAAAATATAATATCTTAGAAGTAGAAATCAAATTTCTACATAAATGAGAGAATATAACATTTGATACATTTGCTCTTATTTGGGGGAGTAGTATTGTGAGATTTGATCCATTTCTTGACTTTGCTATTTAAGTTTCATAGATGGAATTTTTTGTTGTACCTTTCAATTTTGGTTTCTACAAGGCAAAAATCTTTTACATCTTAATTTTTTTTTTTGGAATGTTATTTGCTCTATTTTTGTGAAAAAAATTTGGTTTCCAAGTCCAGTGGAAGAATAGGTTGTTCAACTTTGGCCCTTGAGATAAACTACCATAGCATTCATCAGACACAAAAACCTTGTGCTATTTGCATTCAACCTGAGGTAACTCGAAATACTCAACCCCTCATGTAATCGGGCTACTTCAGTTATCCATAGTTTTTGGTCGATGGTTGTTTCACCTACCCAAACATGTTCGGTCGGGTTAGAAATTCTCACCAACCCAACCGAACTCGATTTGTGAACACTCCTAGTATCAGCTTATGCTACTCATGTTTACTTCTGAATTTGAGCTAAAGAAACTGTGTATTAGCATCAAGTTCTCATTTCAATTATTTTAAGTAATATTACTCATTATTTAGGAGTTTTAAGGATTTGGGAAGTAGAGATCATTCTCTAATTCAAATTTGGTGGGATTTTCTAATATAAAAGGTTATTGGTACAATGATGATTTTTGTTTCTTTACCGGAGAAATTTGTAGGCTCCTCAACTCCACCTACAAAAATATGCTTTCCGAAGTCATAAGCCTCAGCATTCACTTTCCATCCTGAACTTCATCCTGTTTGACCACATCCTCCATCTTGTAACAAGTCAACCTGAAATAAGAGCTTTACCTGGAAGAATGTAGACATTAAAAAGAGAATTTCTTATCACAGATTCCAATGCTGCGAGTTGCTAAGACCTATTAACTCAATCTTATAGTCCATGTAATTTATTCGTATTGGATTTTGTCTGTCTTGTCCTTATTTTGTAAGTTTCCCATAGGTTTATGCTCCTGTCGACATCCCTGGTCATTTCATGAGAATGTTCTCAGGTCGACCTGCAAGCTGCCTAATCAGAATTTAATTGACTTACAACCCTAAACCTTATCTTTTTCCTCCAATTCCTCTTAGTGTCATGAGGCTCATTTCATGGGGATTTATTCTCAAAATCTCAGCACTCATAGATCATCCAATGGTCTACTTGAAGTTTTGAACTAACTTATAAGTCAGATGTCAACAGACCCTTGATCTAGACAATGGCTTATATGTCAGTTGTCGAAAGACCACAAGTTCTAGCTCGCTTGCTCTCTAAAAAGGGTAGCCACCATCAATTCTCACTTTGATCATTTCCAATGACGCTCTTTTCAAATTGCCAATAACAAAGATCTGTATGATGTTCAATGTCAATGACCTCGCTTCCATAACAACTCCTTATCAGACGTAGTCTACAATGCAAGTTTCACAAGCTGAGAAAGCCTGTGAGATTTAGCACAGAAAATGAATTATACTCATTTTTTATGACTCTAACTGAAAAGGATTTTGACAGCAAAACATTTACTACTTCGCTAAGGAGGCAAATAATTATGCTACAAAGATCAATAATGCATGCCAGACTATAGTTTGCTAACAGTATTTTTCTTCCAGAATGAATGCCTAAAGAAGTTAAAAGAACACAATTTGTTTCTCAGCAAACCAGAAACTCTCTTTATTAAAAAAAAAAAAAAACAACCGAATATGTATACTTGGAACATATGATACAAGTCTACTCTTTGCGATGCATACCTCAAATCGAACTCCGACTCACGGCCTGGTGTGGGTTTCTCAATGACTGGTCTCTCCAATACACCTCCTTTACCTTGCCCCATTGGTGATAGCGACATAAGGACACCTCGGCTGGTCCATGATCCTTGAATGAGTATATGCTTATCCCCTATTGTTCATAACATCACAATGTCATCTTCCATGTGAACTTTCCAAAGCACTGGAATTCATTGTACTTAGCAAAAAGTAAACGAAACCTCTTTTGCTTAATTAAGGTTTATTCAACAGTTAACACATATTACCTGAATACAGGAAACTATATGAAGCAAATGAAAATCACAATGACATATGAGTAGGAAGGTCCTATAACATAAGAACCATGTCTGGGGAAAAAAAAAAGAGAGAGAGATGAAAGGACCAAAAATATTAAAAGATTACAATTTTTTATAGAATTTCTGGGAAAACCCAGTTGTCAAACAATTGATCATTCATTACCCAGTGCATTACAAATGAATCCCATATAAAAATTCAACCTAAAGCCCTAACAAGTATCATTAAATATTTGAAATCAACACAAATAAAAAAAAAATGAAGCTTTAATCACAGGGATTATTACAAGAAGAATTCGAATATTAAATCTGGGTCGAAATTGAACAGCCCAATTAGGTATTTACAATCATTTGGAACTCGTAAGCACCGAGGATCCTAAGAAACAAACAAATTACTGATACCCAAAGGAGGGAGAGAGAGAGAGAGAGAGAACCTGGGTTGGGATTATGAAAGACTTGGTTTGGAGAGAGAGAGAGTCTGCCGCATATCGTACTCTCCATCAGTTGTCTTTTGCTTCTTCACTGAGGTGGAAGAAAATGGCCCAGAAGAAACCGATGCGGTGCAGTACGAGACAAAACGAAGTCGTTTTATCTTCTATGCATCAGCAGCTGGCCCCATTTCACTACTCTCCACAAATGGCAACAACAGCCCAACAGAGTAAGCCCAGTTTTGACGTTTCACGAAGCCCATTTTTGTTTTCAGGCTACTATGGATAGAAAGACGACATTTACCCAAAAAAAATAAGGATCGAAAGACGACAATGAACTCTTCCATTAGGGCACTGTCAAAGCACAAGAATTTCAAATCAGGGTTTCGTCACTATAATTGCTTTCTCTTTTCTTTTCATCTGCTCAAGTTTTTTATTCAATAATAATGCTATCTGTATTTGATTTAGAAGGTGTCCATGCAGCAAACAAGCAGAAGGAGAACAATTGATGGAAAGTTGATTTAGTGAGATATGGTATAAAATTTATTAATAAGGTTTTGAATTTAAAATTTGTAAATTAAAAAATTTATTTTATGAGAACTATCTCTCTAAATAGAGTCATATAGATATTTGTATTGAATTAATTAAGATATGATTTTAGACGAGAAAAAAAAAATGAGGGGCTGAAGCTCGGCTAATAATAGAACATGACAGCGTAGGGAAACTCAAAACTAGCACAACTCTAATAAACATAGATTTCATGTAAGACATTTGCTCGATGTGATTATGTCAAATATTGATCTTTCCTCTAATTATGAAACACCCACATCTAATTAAAGATAGGTGTGATCTTTATTGATTGAATTGAACTAATTAATAACTTTTAAATAATTTGTGAAAAATTCACCAGATTCATAATCTTAATATGTGAAAGTTCTTAGCAAATAGAACTGGTTTGTCACCATGGTCCACACCACCAAGACCCATACGGAGCACATCTTAAAGTTGTGCCTGAATTCTAAATTTTAACAGGCATTTAGAGGAAGGAAGCCTTAAGGTGACTGTGATTCCCTATGCTACATGTAAAGAGTTTTAGAATTTGCTTGTCTCTTTCTTCCTTTTTGGTTGTGGGGAGAAGACACGGCAAACTTTGACATGTATGATAGAAAGCAATATTCCCCGAACATGGTTCCATGTTAAGAACCCAACCTGAAACTTCTGCTAACCTTCTCTGATAGTTATGCACGATGCACACAATCGCAGACTGATTCATCCAAGAGAGAGAGAGAGAGTCAGAGTCCACTTGTTGCACATCCAAAGTTAGTGAAAGGAAGAAGTCATCATTACGAAAAATGTTAACCACAACTTAAAAAACAGAGGCGCTTAATCTTTAATTGACATCAGTGTTCAAGTGGTCCACTCTTATAAGGTTCTCCATTGTTGCTTTTCTTTTGATGGAATCAGTCACATCATTCTTCATCTTTGGTTAGCTCATAGTCACCGCAACAAGTTGAAAACTTGTCCTGTAAGTCTCGTATTTCCTTCTATAGCAGTAAAAGTTTCAATTCCCGCTAACAAATCTTTTGTGTGAACTCAAATGTTTCCATTTTGAGAGTCAAAATTTGAATCTTTGTTTGGATACATATACATCATCTTCCACCAGAGAGAAACACAGTGTTATTTCCTCATAAAATTAATGAAAAAAAATTATATATATAAAATATGAATAATTATTACCCCAAATATTGTTAATCCTCATCAATTTTTGATGTATGTTACATGTCATCTCTTAATATAAATTTTTAATTTCGTCATTTTCCTCCCTCCATCGTTTGATTTATGATTTGGGTTTTAGTTTACATATGTAACTTGATTGAACTTGTATTCCCAAAATATCATTAGATAAGAACATGTAAGAAACCACTAAATACAGTCATTAAAGTAAATTAAACCTTTTTCCCACTTTTACTTTGTAGTAGTAATGCTGTCACCTACTCTCTTTTTCTAGGCCAATGGCCAAATAGCCAATTGCTTGAACAATGATTTTCTTGATAAAAAGACATTAAGGTCGCCCTCTAAATCTCGGTCTGTCACACGGCTGCGCAACTACTAATTTTTCAAATTCCCTTTTTGTTGAACACAATTGTTTCACTAAGTCGATTGCAAGGAGATAAGGCATGTGCATGACCAATTTAACTAAGACCTGACAAGAAATTTGGTGGGTTGGTCTCATAAAGTGTGAATTGACAAAATTTCACTCACAACGAACGTCTCTTTTACAATTTCCTCTTTTTGCAGGAACGTTAAAATTAATTTTGCGGTTTATTCTTTGTCATTTTCAAAATAATTATATAAATTTTGAATGCGAAATATGCCAACTCAGAATATGAGAACTATATTGATAATTGGCTGAGAGATATAGTGGAAAATGCGGACAATCATTTAAGCATAAAAAGGGATTCAGAGGAGGTTGGATCCACCCCCATTTACACTTGAAAATACGTACTCGATTGCTCAATCTAACATAATTTGACAAATATCATTATTGAGAAAATGGATTCGGACAATTTTGCCAATGCTTGGACCCCATTGTTTGAGGATAGTTTTATGTGTAGAAGCGATAAGTAGAAGCATCCATGACGATGTTTCGCAGTCCTCCAATTGTCGACACAAGCATAATGGACATTCCGGTGATTATACATGCCTGCAGGGAAGCATAATAAAGAACCATCAAACATGGCAAGCAAGTGAAATTCATGAAAAACAAGAGCTTGTGGAGGTTTGCACTAAATTTGCTTACCCAATTGATTAACCATGAGCGGCTGAATCTCTCAGGCTTCTTAATTATTAGCCACATGATAGAAGGCAACTGCAAGAAATCTCAGTTGTCAAAACATCAATTTTTTTCTAATGCCAAATCAAGACATAGATAATGAGTAGAGATGGCCTTACAAAGTATGAAGTTGGAGCAAAACCAAAGCCACCAAAGAAACCAAGAAGATCACCAAAGAAAGGGAATGTCACACCAATGAAGAGGGTAAATGCTGCAAAACCGGTTTATGATCTTATTTTCACCGTGATGTTTTTTTATCAAGATTCGACAAATTTATGCTAAAAAATGTTGTGTTTCTCTCACCTACATATGCAGAGCGAGTGATAAGTCTAAGCACAACACCTGGTGGAAAATTCAATCTTTTCACCATCATATTCTCTAGCATGTCAAACACAGGCATCGCGTATACCTACAAAACTTTCACACTTATATTAAAAATCTGTTGTGGGACAGTTTCATTGGCTGAAAAAATTGTTCGCGTAACTCTAATTTTTTATGCTTCCCTGTTTTTGTGCAAAGTCATTGTTTGGCATGTAAGTACCTGATAGCTACCAATGACATGAATGACCACCATGAGATTAGCTGATGCAATGAGCCACTCAGGCCTCTTTAGTGCTATAAGCACATTGTCATCAACATCTTGCCCAAAAGCCCAGTAGCCTATGAGAGCCACCGGAAAATAGCATATTGCATTGATGAAGTATGAAGCCACCGCCCCTTTCCACATGGGAACCCTTGAAGGCTTCTCTGGAGTGGAAGGAATTGTTGCCTGAATTTCGAGGACAACAGCATGTCCTGCAAATGCAAATGATATCTGCCCCAATGCATTGAAAACTCTAAACACGAAGTCTAGTGTGTTTGTTTTCTTGTACGCGTGGCTGACATTGTCAATCTGTCCATGGGTCAAGGATCCCACCCAAGCTATAGTTGAGTAACTGCAAATCAATTAGCACCAATCGGAATGTCAGTGTCAAGTCGACAAGTCCATTCTGCATCATTATTGATTCTTAAGATTAAAACCTTTTTTGTTTGATTTCCAAGAAATATCTTAACTCTTGAGAGTAGTCAAGTAAATATTCATATGAAGTTTGAATTCCGACTAGGTCTCTACATCTTTAATAAGAAGTCTACATGTTTGGGACCTCAGAAGCTACAATATCTTTCATGAGCTTAAAAATGTTCAACAATCTGTATTCTAAAGAATAACAAAAATCTTGCACTTAGTCCCCCGATTTGTTTTGATACAAATTTTTTTTTTTTTTTTTTTTTTCTGTTTCTAATTTATCATGTATTAATTTGTCGTGTTCCAACAGAAGTGTAATTTCCACTCAAAAGAAGTGTTTCTTTAGCACAAAGATTTTTTAAATAATACTTTTGCAAGTCACAACCATACAAGGCAGGGGAAAAGGAAGAACTAGTACCTAAGAGACATGACTGCAGCAGCCAAGGACACACCAGAGACAGAATTGAAATTTGGGAGCTGAGCCAACAAGAAATGGATGGATCCAAAAATGCAAATCCAGTAGGACTGTCTAAGGCTTTTGCAGTTTGTGCAAGCCATCTCCACAAACTTCTTTAGACACTGTCCACCAGTGACCATGTAAACTATATCGCATCCAACCTGCACAATTAGTTGCTGAGGTAGCACTATCCACGGTCCTAGTTTAGGCCCAAAGGCATGTTGCCCGAGCTCATAGTAGCGATCGAAACGCGTTCCAGGGACACATTCATGAAGTTGTATCATCTGCCACATTGTGTTCAAGGTGATCATCCATGCTATGGCCAAAATTGCTGTCCCTGGACCCCTAAGACATCCCAAAAGAGAAGGTTAAAGAAACCGACATAGAAGGGCAATTTTGTTTCCAAAATAAACTCTATATTCCAAAGTTTTGGGTGTCTCACAAATCTCCTTTTTCCATCCACCACTATTTAAAACTAGCAAAAACTTGAAAACATGAATTCTTTTGTGAGCTTCTTGCGCGTGCGTGTGGGTTTGTGTGGGAGAGAGAGAGAGAGAGAGTAGTTTTAGCACAGGATACCATCCTAAGTAGGCCATGGCATAAGGCAAGCTGAGGACACCAGCACCAACCATGGCTGTGACACAATGAAAAGTCGAGTACCACCATTTGGCATGGCGAGCTTGATTTTCCTCCACCCATTTGGCATCTGAGCTCGAGTCCTAGTAAGTCAGTTCATGAAAACAAGAAACTTCTTTAGATCACAATTTACAGAATTCAAAAGGGGTTTTTAAAAAAAAGAGACGAGGATGTCCATGCTCACCTTAGGAGGGGGAGAAGCTGAAACCATGTTTGCAGCAAAAGAAAGTGACCTGAATGTAGGAGGTGTTAAGTGAACACCTTAGTGTATTTGAAGTGCTTTATGACTCACATGTTTGATAAAATAAAGGTGGTTTTGGAATGTTTTTATTGAAGATAGGCCCACTTTGATTATTATATTTACCAACCCCAACAAAATCTTGGAAATGGGCATCTTGTGTTAGTATTTTAGTATTTGGACAACGAAAAAATGCATCTTTTGTTTGAAGTTCAAGCACACTTGAATGGAGATAGCAATTGCACCACTTACATTGGGAGGGATGTTAACAACCCACTAATCTCGCACCCTTTGGTCTTTATTCTCAACTATCACCAAAATTAAGCCCACCCAGAGATGCACCTGATAAATATTATGTTCACTAGAACTCATACAACTATATACAACAGCTTGACAGTGAAGCACGGCGTTTCTCTGGCTTAGATGTCAAACTGTTACTCGATAATTAGCAAAATATCTATGCTTACGTTAATTTTTTTTAGGGATTTTTCTCATGACAATAACATTTTTGTGAAGAAATTTGTTCTCGAATATGGTTTTTATCATGTTGAGAGCGTGCAAATCCATTACTTGTTTAAAGCATTATCAAGTTTCACAAAACACTGCTCACTAAGAAGTAAAAGAGGAAAATTACATGTATACCCATTCATAGCAAAGTACATATTTGTACTTGTGCTTGCATCAGGGAATGCGCGAGTGTGGGTACCAAGAGGTCCGGGTGGCAATTTCATATCTGTTGACTCAAAAACTCAGTGGGAAAGTTTCATAGTTGGTGACTAGCATCTATAATACATGTAGGCAATAGCATCATGTGCAATGATTATAAAGAGGAGTAGCTCAGCCTCTAAGTTAGTGGAAGTCTTATTCCTTGCCCTTTTGAAGCGAACCCAGTACCTTCGGAAGCCTAGAGCCTGATGCCCTCCTCTCCACCCCTTCAAAAACTATTCCTGAAATGGTACAATTCTGCTAACAAAGATAAAACATATAAAGCACTCTCAGTAAACATACATTACAATAATCAGACTAGCCTGACGTCTAAACATCATCCCTGAAATCTGACATTGATCCAATCTGCAATCAAGACCAAGTTTCTTGATCAGCCTGCGTCTGCTGCTACTATTTTCTTGTGAGGCAAGATGAGAGGTATACCTTGACAATAGCTTTCCCTGCAGGACAGATTTGCTGAAATTCCATCACTTAACACCTGCCTTTTCAGAATTGATTCTTTCCATATTTACTTAATAGAAAGAATCTTTGCCATCAGAAAAGAAAGAGATTCTCTTTGGCCCCAAGACAGGGAACCAATAAAAAATGCAGAAAAGGAACCAGAAATGCAAGTAACCACATGGCTGTCTATTAAAGTATGATTTGTATTAAGATTATTGTCTGTTGTCCACAATAACAAACTATGGCAACCATCTGCGAGGAAATATGGAGGCTTCATGCTTGAGACATGGTTCAACATTTTCTGACCTAAATGAACAGTTTAATATAAGAACACATCACAAAAATTGAGCACAGGAATGTTTTCTTCTTATTGCCCAGCCTTTATTTCTGCGGTAAAACCACCTCAATAAAACACCCTTTGATGCTGCCACTAACCTAAATAGCTGCCTCCAGGAATGTTCGGTGGTCCTTGAGATGTAACTTGCCCTTGAGAAACTAACTGCGACCGTCCTTGAACAAAGCCTTGACCCAGCCCTGGTCCGACCATTTGCTGCTGCTGTTGTTGCTGCTGCAGTGTTGGAAGCTGTTGCTGCGCTTGCAATTGCGGAACCTGTTGTTGCTGTTGGAGCTGGGGAAGCTGCTGCTGCAATTGCTGAACTTGCTGATGCTGCAGCTGCTGCTGTTGGAGTTGCTGCTGCTGAAGTTGGGGCAGTGGCTGTTGCAGCTGAGAAACTTGTTGGGACTGCAGCTGCTGCTGCTGCTGCTGCTGCTGTTGCTGTTGCTGCTGACTGGGTATTTGTGGTTTAAATACAACCATATCCTGTGATCCATCCAAAAAAAATAAAAAAAAAACAAGTAAGAAGCACGGTTTTGAGTACAAAATGGTCATTAACTCCGACTTGTATCATTAACTATAATAACAGATTGCAAGTATTGTGTAGTAAGAAAACACCATGTCTTACTGCAGCGCTTGTTTTGAGAAAACTAGCCAAGCAAAATGAACACATAAGCAAGTAGCTCTTTTTTCCAGTTTCATAGCATTACAGAACCGGACACCTCCAAAATCTTGTCCATATAATTATTAGGTAGGTGCTATACATTTTGGTACTAGTTATGGTCATTGCATCTGCCACTGTGTATCTGCCATTTGTCATGTTGTTGGAGATACTCTGCTTTCTTACAGCAAGACGGTTCTAGCTAACAAACATCAAGCCACATGCTCTTGCAAAAGATAAACATCATGCGTGGTCTAAAAATTTTCAAATTGTAAAATTGGATTTTGCATCAACTAGCTAGGTCTGAGATCCCCAGGATTGATGATTCTTGATGATGTCAAATTGTCAATTTGCAGACTGCATATTTCATGTTCGGGTGTATGACTTTATTGCTTTGTGTTTTGTGCATGTGTTTTGCATATGTGTTTTGTGTAGGCTAACCGGTTAACTTTTTCTTTGTTCTCCAGCCTGT
Source organism: Dillenia turbinata (assembly GCA_037126225.1). Classification (NCBI taxonomy): domain Eukaryota; kingdom Viridiplantae; phylum Streptophyta; class Magnoliopsida; order Dilleniales; family Dilleniaceae; genus Dillenia; species Dillenia turbinata. The sequence goes on from JBAMMX010000019.1 coordinate 17,738,618, forward strand.
AGTAATTATGCAAGGTAATTTTTCTGTGTTCAATTGATGTTTAAGTTGTAAACTTCAATTACTACAAGGAACTCTTATACTATTCTGGTAGTGTGGAATCTTCAAATTGTTAATTAAATATCATATTGGTAAATTTTCACTCTCTTCAAAGAGATTTTGAAAAGCAATTGTCCTTAACATCAGAAGTAATTCTACTAAAAGGAACTTCATGAGAATAATTGCTCAAACCACAGAAATTGCCCTAGGAGATATTTTGTGCACACTTTCATGACTCGAAAGCTACTACATCAGTTACCAAACTTATTGCTGTTTTCAACTTAACTTGCATGCATCATTCAAATGTTGTATCAGAAGCATATACACAAGCTTACAACTAATAAGTTCACAAAAGATTTACCCCAGGGAAGAGCATTCCTATCAACCGAAAAGCTTTGTCAGAAACAGAAAGCAGCAGCGTCTGTGAAGGCAATTGGATAACTGCACACTACAGGAGACCAGGAGTCATCTGTGATTGAAATATTCACTTTAAATAGGGGGAAAATAGATTAGAGATATGCAAAACTTGAGGGGAGAAGTCACCAAAAGCTATATATTAAACATTGATTTACAAAAACACAAGGTCGATCAACCCAAGTTTGACCTCAACAGAGCAAGCAATGATAAATTTGAATATTAAGGATATTTTTTTATCCCTTTCTTAAACAAACATCTTTCGTGAAGTCCTAGACAAGCCTCACCCAAAACCCAAACAGGTCCTCCTAGCAGAAGATAGATCAGAAATTGTTCTAATACTTAAGTCTCCAAGTCCACATGTTGCAATTTCTTTCTTAGACCTTACAGTGGCACTAAGCAATAGCCCTAACCAGCATAACAACCATATGCTAAATGATACTTTTCAACTTCTTACAACCAACAGATTATAGGTTATAATTTTTTCAACCTTACACCAAGGTTATATAGAACATCTTACAACAAACGGTTATATTTTTGGCCCCGCTACAAAAATCATGCGGCTTCGCCCCTAATTGTTACCATAGGCATATTCTTTTTCAGAAATTTCCTATACAGTCAATTTGTTGTTAATATTTGCATGTTTCTGAGAACTAATTTTAATCAGTATAGGGTGATGATGCAATGAGATATGGTCAATGCAGAAACGCTGACCACATGTATGCGCATTGTCATTCAAGAAGAAGATAATATGGAAGAACTTGTTCGAGAAGAGTGGGAACTGCTAAACAAATTATGTAAGAAATGAAAAGAATTGCACTATGATGTAATGTGAAAGGAAATGATTATGATATGCACAAAGCATATCAAAGAATTATTTCAGAAAGTGTATATCATTGGAAAGAGATTTTCTATGAGGATATTTAGAAACTAATAAAAAGGAAATATTTTATAAAAATAACATTTTCCTTATTTTAGTTGATAACTATCTTTTTACAAATAATAGTTATCTTAGTTTTAGAATTTTTCATATTAGGAATGATTTGAGAGTTTGGTTTTAGTATGAAATCTATTATATGGTAAACCCTAATTTTTTCTATTTAAATGGAGTATGATCAATAAAGAGGGTAAATCTAATTTTCATAAAAAAAAAAAAAAGTGTGGTATGTGGTAGGAAACTTGAAAGGGAACAAGTTCCCAGCTGTCAAACCTACAATGTGAGAGAGGGAAGACTCTAGCAAGGGAAGAGAGGAATTCCCTATAGAGTATCCATTAACTAGATCATATATTAGGGCTTATATCAATTGGGTATCAGAACTGACCATCATAGAAAACTTTGCAGAATGGTATAGCCGGATGGAGAGATTCACAAGGGAATTCGAGCAGTGAATGGAGCAGCCACTAGCTAGGGTGGAGGGACTCCAACAATCCAACGTGAAGTTGCTACAGCAACAACAAACAGCACTGATCTCACAGAAGGAAGGGCTTCAGCGAGAGCTGCAGGGACGCAGCAAGGACCAAGAGGTAAGGAGCAGCAGCCAGACCCTGGTAAACCAAGGGGGTAAAGGAGTAGTCTGCTAGAATGAGGGACTGTCATCCCCAGAAAGTACTCTAACTTCAGGGGTGCAGCAAAACCACTCAATATAGCAACAAGTCGTGCACCAGCATCAGCTCCATCCCTTGCCATTGGTACTGTGGGTTGTCATCATAACCCTTGGTGGCTGAGTTTACTGCTGGAGATGGAAACCATGGTAATGCATCAACCTTGGTCTCTGGCAAGTTAAGTGTTTCAGAGCAGCCTAGGGAGCACCCTATGGAAGTGGTCAAATCAATGTCACAAAGACATTAAGCACCCCTATCAATGGCATTGGATCAGTTGTCAGTATGATTGACACGATGACAGAAATGATGGATTGCAAAAGGACTCTATTAGAGTCTGGAGGAGACATAGAGCTCAGGAATTCCTGAGAAAGAAAGGCCTAGCAAGTGCAGAAAAGAAAACAGGCTACTGCTGAAGGAAGAATTGGCTCATACATTCGTGACAGCAGAATTGGTGTTTTAATAGAACTGAACTGTGAGACAGATTTTATCTCTCGTAGAGATATCTTCAAGGAACTGGTTGATAATCTGACCATACAAGTGATTGCCTGTCCACAAGTGCATTATCTAGTTACGGAATTATGTCGTGATGATTCTAAATCTGTAGGAAAGGGAAATTCTTGGAAGTCCAGAGAAGAGGATAAGGAAGGAGAGCTCTTGAAGACTTAAGAAGGCTCATCCCGAATTTGAGCTTGAGGACAAGCTCTTGGGAGCAATGATATGCACAATGCATATAATTGAAAAGAATTATTCTAAAAAGTGCATATTTTGAAAAAGATCTTCTAGGAGGATATTTAAGAAACAAGTAAAAAGAAAATATTTTAGAAAAATAGTAGTTATCTTATATTAGTTGATAGCTATCTTTTTAAAAATAGTATTTATCTTAGGTTTAGAATTCTTCATATTAGAAATAATTTTAAAAGTTTACTTTTAGTAGAAAGTTTATTATATTGTAAACTCTAGTTTTCTCTATTTAAACGGAGTATGATAAATAAAGAGGTAAGTCTAATTCTCATTTAAAAAAAAGAAAAAAGAAAGCGTGGTATGTGGTAGGAAACTTGTTAGGAAACAAGTTCCCACCCGTCAAATCTAGAGTCTAAGAGAGTAAAACTCTAGCAAGGGAAGAGAGGAATTCCCCACAGAGTATCCATTGACCAGATCTTGTACTAGGGCTGATATCAAATCCCTGCAGAGGACTTACAAGCTTCTTTTCTTGCAGCTGCCCAAGAAAGCCATGCTGATGCATTGCCCTGAAGACAAGGAAATCTGCTTTGCCAACATATTGCCTGTCATATAATGGAAAGCAAAGAGATCAGAAGCCAAAAGAACTTACGCAGTAATTGACAAAGGAGCAACATGAGAGGAATTACTTGTTATTCATGTGGTCCTGAGATATTAGCCGAACAATTTGCATTGTTTGAGGCCAGTTGGCAGCAAGCCTAGAAAGAACAGAAGGAACCAATGAACAAATGTATGTCAATAAATATTGCAAATATGTGTTAGGTAAAGACTGTTAAGGAACAATACCCATATGGGAAGCAATAGAAAATACTAAAAGTATGTTTGGCAATCTCATGGGAAAGTGAGGTAAAGGAAAGAAAGGGCAAGGATGGGAAAAAGAGGGAAAGTGAAGTAAAATTAAAAATCACTTTTGACAACAAAATATGTGATGGGAAAGAAACGGAAAGAAAAATAAAATAAAAAATCATGTTTGGTTAGACGAGGGAAACGGAGAGAATATAATCAAAAAGTACATAAATTTACTATTTTATCCTTTTTGTTTTTTGTTAAAGTTTTAAAATAAAGTACATAAAAGTAAATTCAGTCTTTATAATTTTAAAAGGGACTCTCTCCCCTCCAAAACCCACCGATTTGGTGGAATTAAAAATTTGGGTTTGGAGGGTTTCATAGAAACCCTCCCTTTCCCTCCCCTCCAATTAATTACTTTGTCAAACGTGGATGGGTTCTTTAAAAACCCTCCCTTTCCCATCAAAATTCTCCATCCAAACGGACTATAAGAGAACAATTTAGCACCTTGTACAAGTTTTTCCTACCCATTTCATGCTAGTAACATGGAAATTTGCTATAAACAAGTATATGTTTTTACCCAAAAAAAAGGGATGTACAAGCATTTATAAGCATTGCTGGCATCCGATAGAGAACCAAATCGGTAAATATTAATTCAGATTTTTATACTGGATTTTTACCATAGGCTGTTTTAATGTTGTTTGGATCAATACAAGCAAACTGACTGAGGGAAAAGCTTAGCCCCCGGGGGGGGGGGGGAATAAAAGCAATATTAATGTTGACAATCTAGGATTTAGAATTTATGAAAGCCGCAGAAACAGAAAATATCAATACCACACTATCTTGCATGCGAACAAATTTCACACGCTAATTGAGAGTGCCACTTCTAGGAACAAATCTTCCCATGGTTAACAATATGTAAGAATTAGAAGCAACAAGTTCAAACTTAAGTGTAAAGGAGGTGCTTTTAAGTAAATAATGCACTAGAGACTTACGTTTCTGAAGCTGAAGCACTTCTGTAGCCCTGTCAGAGATGCAAAGAATGAGGACCAAAACACTAGAAAAATAAGGGATGTCCAAAATACATAAAATTGGTAGTTTTCCGGAACATACTTCTAGTCTCGTGATAAAAACAGGCTGTCCCTGTCTCTGCCCAGATAAGTTTCCCTGTATATGTAGGAACCATAAAAGAATAATCAGGCGTTGAATAGAAAAGAATAGGCATGAGATAAAACCATACAAGTTCCCCTAAAGCTGAAGAACCATACAAGTTTATCTAACCAGATATTTTTATTTGCCATCCAGTAATATATAGACAGAGGTTTATGTTCAAGATATTTATACATGATATATGTTAAATTTTATTTTGAGCCAGACATCCATATGAGGATTTGAGAATCGAAGCAACCTTGATTGGCTCTAAAAACAAAAACCTAGCATCGTATCCATGCAACATAAATTTAACAAACCAGCCGAAGCTGATAGTTCCTTAAGCTCCAAAGACAACACAAGTTGCAACCGATTTCCCCACAAATACTAAAAACTAAGGAACTAACAAATAAAATCATGGCTGGGTCATAGATGCCACATTGAAAAATATAACATAAGTCCCTCCTAAAGATATTTGGTACCTGCCTCCCAGACTCTTACATATTTTGATTGTGCAGATAGCAAACCACTTGATGTTTGTTGTGACATGGGCGTACTAGCTGCTGAGCTGTTGTTCATGCCAAGGGATTGCATCCCTGGTTGAACTTGTTGACCCATTCCTGGAGTAGGAATCATTGTACCAGTTCCAGAAGATATTAAGCTCCTAAGACCCAAGTTGCAACCAAATTCCCCGCAAATACTAAAAACTAAGGAACTTTGTCCTCTTAAGAAGATACCTAAGTCCACGGTGTCCAGGAAACAGTGCTTCTTTCAAAGGAAAAAAATCGCAACTTGACTATGACTAAATTCAAAATAGAAAACATTAAGGATGGCGCATGATTCCAAACTAGAACACTAGTAGGAGATTAACAAATGAAGCCATGGCTGGGTCATAGATGCTACATTGAAAAATATAACATAAGTCCCTCCTAAAGATATTTGGTACTTGCCTCCCAGACTCTTACATGTTTTGATTGTGCAGATTGCAAAGCACTTGATGTTTGTTGTGAGAAGGGCATACTAGCTGCTGACCTGTGGTTCATGCCAAGGGATTGCATCCCTGGTTGAACTTCTTGACCCATTCCTGGAGTAGGAATCATTGTAACAGTACCAGAAGATATTAAGCTCCTAAGACCCAAGTTGCGCACGATTTCCCCGCAAATACTAAAAAATAAGGAACTTTGTCCTCTAAAGAAGATATCTAAGTCCCGAGTCTGGTGCCCAGGCAACAGTGTTTCTTTCAAGTGAAGGGGGGGGGGAAATTGCAACTCAACGATGACTAAGTTCAAAATAGAAAACATTATGGATGGCGCATGACTCCAAACCAGACTACTAGTAGGAGATTAATAAATAAAGTCATGGCTGGGTCATAGATGCTACATTGAAAAATATATAAGTCACTCCTAAAGATATTTGGTACTTGCCTCCCAGACTCTCACATATTTTGATTGTGCAGATTGCAAAGCACTTGATGTTTGTTGTGACATGGGCATACTAGCTGCTGAGCTGTTGTTCATGCCAAGGGATTGCAGCCCTGGTTGAACTTGTTGACCCATTCCTGGAGTAGGAATCATTGTACCAGTTCCAGAAGATATTCCTGATGGACCAAGGCCACTTATCAGGTTCTGATTCATCCCAATTCCACTTTGAACCATGGGCGCCCCTGAAAGATTTCCTTGACTCATGCCAGGTACTGATTGGCCCACACTAACAGCTGCTTGAAGATGACTCAGAGGTTGTGGAAGTCCGAGGTTAGAGTTTCCTGGTAAATTAGAATTTGCTGACACAAATGAACTAGTAGCTGGGTTTTGTGCAACCTGTGCTGTCCCTGCTATACCCGATCCTGTTATTGATGTGATATTCGACTGTCCAGATGAGAAGACTGTCTGAGCTGGAGGGACAGAAGATGCCATTCCACTTGATATCATATTCGACACATGAATGCCCATTGGTGTTCCACCCATTGATTGTAGTCCCATAGAAGTTCCTCCAGTCAGTGCTGCAGAGCTCATTACTTGCCTTGCTTGAGAGAGATTGTTTAAAATGCTCACATTTGCTGCCGCTCCGCTAACTGGACGCAGAGATGGCGGCATAATAGTTATTACAGGCTTTAAATCTGGAACACTGTCAGCATTTGAGGTCACATCCTGAGAGGCAGGAGAAGAGGTCTGCAATGTCGGGACACCTTGAGAAACAGGACGCGGAACAGATGGGATATGTGGAAAACCAGGTCCTGACACCATGGAAGTTACCGTGGTTGGCTCCTAAACAAAAATGTCACACCAAAAGATCAGAAGAACCATAATTTACCAGCAAGATACAAAGAACTGAAGGTAAACGAGAATCCAAATCTTACCACTTTGACAGTTGCTGTGGGCATATTTCCAACTGAAGTCGGTTGCCTGTTCATGACAGATCCATTGGCTGAAAAGGACAAAAAGAAGACTGATCAATACATGAGCAACAATGTGATCATTGCCTACAAGAAATGATCCCTACACCTTTGAGGCATCAAAGGGAATTTGTTCAATAGCCTACTACCCTGTTCTGAGGGGTTAGATATATATAAGCTTAGAATTACTTGCCGTTGGTTAAAAAAAACAAGTTAGTGCATTCGCGCACTCTAATGATGGAAATGAGCTTTCCTTTGCTAGAAAATTGCGAGGGCAGGAGCCTAGTTCCTCCACAGGATAAGGTAAAAGAAAAAGAGGAGCCATGCAGAAGAATGCATATACAACCTGAAGGAAGAGAAGTTGGAGGTGGCCCAGAGACAGGAGCAACTGGTGCATTATCCATTTTTATGGGACTTTGATTTGATGACATGTTAGAGACTCCCGGCCGACTTAGAGCAGCACGAGCCTCCAGGAAATTTTCTGAGATTAGGACAAGAAAATGAGGGTTTTTAACAGAGTCGATGGGTGGATCTACGGATCGCTGGTTGCGTTTTCCCTGCATCAACAAAGTAAATGATGTAAATAGTAAAGAATGCACTAAAAGATAAACAATTCACAGTTTTCACCATGCTCATATTTAATGTACCTCCAAAGACTTTTAAAAGGTAATGAATTTATAAGAAGAAAATGAATAACATTCAAGCGATGATTATACGCTACTAACACAATGCTGCAACACAGACCCTAAAGAACACAATAGGGAGGGACGGCAACAGGGCAGAGCAGGGACAGGGATAGGCCCCCCACCCCTGCCCCCACATTGAAGTGGGCAAGGTGGAAATTATCCATACTCGCACTTGAGGGATTTGGGCCTTCATCCCTGCCCATGCAGGGAAGATGAGTACTTCAGTTTCCTCATCCCACCCCACCTCCAAATAATAATAATAATTAAAAAAAAAAAAATCAATTGCTGAAATTGCCATAGGCATATGCAACCAGAAAAAGTATTTTATTTCAGTAATACATTTCCTACAATATTCAACCAAAGAAAGCAACATATATTTCAGAATAAGTAAGCATTAATCAAAACAAAAATGCAAAAAAATAGACAAACTAATATTTTGCAATCAAGATTAAAGCTATATTAAATAATATTGCAAGAAATCTAACGAGCAAAAAAAATAAATAAATAAAGAAGAAGAAAGATGTCGCTGGAAATCTAATCTATATTACTTTCAGTAAAACAATTTCCCACTAAAACCCACAAGCATATCCAAACACACCATATCTAAAAAATCACTCATAAAACCAACACACAAATAGATCAAATCATCAAATCAAATTAGGCAACAAGAGACAGTGGAGAGAGGTGAGAACAGTCAAGGATTGTGAGGAAGAGTTCAAGATCTGATTAACAGCTCACTCAACCTTCTGAAAATGTAGAATCACTCAGATCCCTTTGAAGACTCAAATTGAGAGAGAGAGAGAGAGAGTCATATTCACCTGTCCTGAGTGCAGAGAGATGTGTGCTTGCAAGATGGTAGGAAATTAGGATTTAGTAATGTTGTATTTATAGATGGGGAAGGTGTAAAAATGGTAAGTTCTGGTCCGATGCTACTACCAAACCCCACCCCCCCCCCAAAGTCACAGGAGTTTTACCCCAAACACCAGTCACTGCATTGAAGACCTGTCCTCAACAAGGACAAATGACCATCCCTAACAATAAGACTGTCTCACCCACCAGCATTGGGAAGACAATTTTGAGCTTGAACATCAGAATGATCACCAAAGATTGACATATGCCAACACATTATCTTTAATATGCAGCTCCAACAAAGAAAATTGTACATTAACTAATGCACTTATACAACTTTCTTTAATCAAATATTTATTTATTCTACTTTTATTATAAAAATACAAGCCATTTCCTTTTTGGTGCGCATTTGTTGTCTAGAATATTAACCACTGTCCCTCATAGTAGTTAAAAACGAAAAGCGCAAAAAAACGAGATAAGCCCTCCTGGGGCTTAAGCGCAAAGCGAAACACAGGTTTTTTTTCATATAAAGCACACTTAAAATATAAAATCAAAATATATATTTGTATATATAATAATAATACATAAAATATGTAAGTCTCATCAAAATAATTTTAATTTTTGATGTAAGTCTCATCAAACACTTTTATATTTACTAATTTTAATTTTTTTCTCTTTTTGCAGGAGCAACAACGAAGCAACTGAAAAGAGGGCAAGAAAAAATGAGAAGCAACAACTTGGAAAAAAAAAAAGGAAAAAAAAAAGCAGAGGAGCAGCATCAAGAGGGCAGATTATAGATTATAGAAAAGACGAGCAGCATCAAGCAGCTGAAAGGAGCAACCCCTTCTTTTGTTAGAACAAGTTGTGCATATGCTAAAATGCTGGATTGCGAGTTTTGGATTAAAAAAACCCACGTTTCGCTTAGAGGCTTTTTGGTCCTTGTGATGTTAAATATAATTTTCTGAATAGATATATCTTGAAATATGTAATGGTTAGTTATTGACCTCTTAAGGACATAAACTTTCACTAGGGCCATGAAGTTCCTACATTATATTTCACAGGGATGGTGATCTTCCTCTAATAGCGGCCATTGATTTGGCAACCTATGGCTCCAATTGAAGGTGTTATTCAACTTCAGGGTGATATAACAAATGCTTGAGCTACAGAAATTGTGAGAACTTTTTTTTTTTTTTTCGTGATACAATTACTAACATAATTTGGGAGCCCATGCCTCCAATTGAAGGTGTTATTAAAGTTGAAATGTTGCCTCAGAGGCCAAGGAGAATGTGGCCCAATGTTCTTATATGAAGCAACTTAGTTTATTATTCCCTGAGATATAGCCTAGGTAAAGCAGAGTTACTGGCATTTTCGTATACATGACTACCTTGTTTATAGGAATTGGTCTGAAAAGCTATGCTATAATTCCATGGCTCTGAACAAGAAAAAAAAAGAAAAAAAAAAAGAGAACAGAGACAAAAAAAGCAGAAGAACATAAAGGAGCAGGAGAAGAAAAAATCCCCAAAACAGAGAAAAAAATGAACAAAAAGGAATAGGGCAACAGCAACTGAAATTAAAAAAAAAAAAAAAAAAAAAAAAAAAAAACAGAGTAGAAAAGGGAAGATTAAAGAAAGAAGTTGTAGAATAATGGACAATTAAAAAAAAAGGGGACTGGAAAAGGCCGTAGAAGAAAGATGTAGAAGAAGAAAAACCGAGAAGAAAGACAGAAAAAATAAGAAGAAGAAGAAGAAGAACAGAGAAACATGGCTGGTACAGATCTACTTTGCTTCCAAACTTGACCGAGACTCACCAAACATTTTAACACTAAAATTGCAATCCAGTGCACATCATCCATGGAAACTAGAATAGTCCATCTCATCTTTCACCGTTAATAAGATTCAACAGTTGAAATTATATTACACTTGTTAAATTAAAAAAAAAATATTAAAAAAATGAAAAAGCCCCGCTTTTTTGAGCCTTGCGCTTTTTGCGCTTCAGCGCGCTTTTCCGGCGCTTTTTCATTTGTGCCGGGCTTTATGCAAAAAAAGCCCTAAAGCTGGGCTTCGCTGCGCCTCGCGCTTTTGACTACTATGTTGTCCCTTATATCTTGTCATGCCCAGCTTTTCTGTAATAACTGTGTTGTCATGGCACAAGTTGAATATAGATTTTTAAGCAACTAGTAGCTTTCTTTCAATTATTACATATTGCCATACTCAAGTGAATGTGTTCCCCCATGGACCAAATATATTATTGAAAACCAAATTGCAGTAATGATAAAATAGCTACTTCCAATATTAAAGCTACTTTTCAGTAATGCAGCCAAAATCAACAGCCACCTACTGAGAGCATGCCACAAGCGTATGATAGGTGAAAAAGAAGTTGATAATGCACATGGCAATAAAAGTAAGCTTTCAACAAACTTAATCCAAAATAACATGAGAAGTAATTAGAATATGAACATCAATCAGCTCCTTACTGCATTATAGATTGATCTGAGCTTAGGAAGCTTCTTGGGACATATAACTGACAACGAAACACCACACTGAAAGCAAAATTCCAGAAAAGATATTAATATGGTTTGCAAATAGAATGTGAAATTGCATTGCACACATAAAGTAGGACAATTACCTGAGGGAATGATTTTGCGAGTGTCTCAGCATCAGATAGAGGATTTTCGGACTGTCCTTCTATGTTTTCACCCTGATCTATCATCTGTATTCGTGGTCTATATACTGGTGTTGCCAGGGGATACGGATTACTTGCAGCAACAAGAATGCAATGCCTTCCATCCACATTTTGTTGGCTTCCACCGGACGCAACTAGCATCTGAGCAACATGTAACTTTTTGCTTACCATACATCCAAAGAGAGAAAATTTGTGCATGATGAGTTGAAGTTTGCATCTAAAGACGCAATTTATAACACAACTACAACTGCAGGAATGTGATCCAAATTCAGTGATAGTTTTGATAGGAGCTTTGGTTTGTTCACAGCATCACAAGACACCTTACACAGGTGCGCAGGAGTCTGGCTTTCGGAAAATTCCAGCACAGCTGTGCCTTCATGGCACAGCTGCGACCTCAGCTGCCTGTCAAGGATTTCGAGCGCAGCTGTGACCCTTTGGCACAGCTGCACCGCCAGCAGCTTGCTTGTTAATCTTACACAGGTGTGCAGGAGTCTGGCTTTTGGAAAATTCCAGCACAGCTGTGCCTTCATGGCACAGCTGTGACCTCAGCTGCCTGTCAAGGATTTCGAGCACAGCTGTGACCCTTTGGCACAACTGCACCCCCAGCAGCTTGCTTGTTAATCTTCAGCACAGTTGCACCCCTCCTAGTGCAGCTCTGGTCCCTGTTTTAAGTTAGCTCTCATGTCTTTGCAACCCTAGCATATAAAAAGGGGCTTTTAACGTTCAGAACAAGGTGGACTGTGTGTGAGCCCCCCCCAAAAAAAAAAGTGTGCGTGTGTGTGAGAGAGAGAGAGAGAACTCTTATGAGGCTATTGAGAGAGCTCGTAGCCACAATGTACTCATCCCATGGTTTTTCCTCTCTTCTGGTTTTCCACGCAAATAGTTGTGTTCTTTGTTTTGATTGCTCTTTGTTTATTCATCGATTTTTCTTGTTCGAGCCCAACAAATTGGTATCAAAGTGAGGTTGTCTTCTTTCCTAGATTGATCAAGAGGTCAGATTGATGGCATCTTCAACTTCAAATATCGATAAAATTGATGGTGCCATCAACTCGTGGCAAGTGAAGATGCATGTAGTATTGACTCAAAAGGGCAGGGCTTGAAGAGGGCTTTGTTGGGTGCTCAGAAGAAGCTGGACATGATGACTATGGAGCAATGGGAGGAGATGGATGAAAACACATCAACAGCCATTCACTTGCATCCTCAGATGTTGTGTTAAGGGAGATTTTGTCGGAAGAGACTGCCCATGGTTTGTGGTCGAAGCTTGAATCCCTGTACCTAATGAAGACTCTTCACAAGTTGTACTTGAAGCATCAGTTGTATACGCTGGATAGAGGAAGGAACTCCAGTGAAGTCTCATGTTGTTGAGCTCAACTCCATCATCACCAATCTGTCCTCGATTAGTAAAGATTGATGACGAAGATCATGCCATTTTGTTGTTATTCTTTTTGCCCTTGATATACAAGGACTTTAGAGAGACATTCCTATTTAATAGGGAATCGGTTGCCTTGCAACATGTGAAGTTAGCACTGTTCTCCAAAGACTTAATGGAGAAGCACATGTTCCATGGGGAAAAGAGAGTGATGGGGACCAGAAGAAAGGGATTCAAAGGGTAACAAATGGAAGGGTAGACCAAAATTGAAGCAAAGAATTCTGATATGTCACTTTTGTAAGAAGAAAAGGCATATCAAGGCTGAATGCTTAAGTTGCAAAAGAAGCTTCAGAATGATCAAAATCAGAACAACAAACCTATGTTACTGAAGCTAATCAGGAGGATTCAAAGTTCGTTCTTACTGTTTCACATGATTTATGCTTCAAGAATAAATGGATCATAGATTCAGCATGTTTTCCCCATATGAGGCTGTCATTAGTGGAGTTGTGATTATAAGGAATAATGCATCGTTTAAGGTTGTCTGTGTTGAAACAGTCCAAATAAAATTGTCGGATATAGTGGTTACAACTGTTCCATATTAGGAATGTCCCAAATTTAAAGAAAAATCTGATATTGGACGATACCCTAGGTAAAAAGGGATACAAGTACTTCACTAAAGGTGGAGATATGAAGGTGAGCAAGGGTGCTTTGGTGGTGATGAAGGCAAAAATGGTGGCTCCAAATTTGTATGTCTGGAAAAGGACAACAATAACAGGAGCAGCTGCAGTCTCTCCATCATTCCTGTCAGATCTAGAGGTCACCAGGTTGAGGCCTGGGCACATGAGTGAGAAGGATATGAATATGATGAGCAAGAAAGGCTACTGTGTGGTCAGAGTACGAGTAATTTGGAGTTTTGTGAACATTGTGTATTGGGAGAATAGAAAAAGGACAGTTTCAGCACCGGAGTTCATAAGACAAAGGGTACTCTAGACTATATCCATTTGGATTTATGGGATCCTTTGCAGGTTCGTTCAAAGAGTAGAGCTCTGTATACACTAACAATTATCGACAACTTCTCTAGAAAACTTGGATTTATTTTCTGGGAAGGTGTTCAAGCATTTCAAGAAATAGAAGATCAGAAGTGAAAATGGGCTTGAATTTTGTTCCTCAAAGCTTAAAAGTTTTGCAAGGAGGAAGGAATCGTGACACAACCAAACAGTTAGGCATGCCTCACAGCAAAATGAAGTTGCAGAGAGGACGAACACAACTTTGTTGGAAAGGGCCCGGTGTACAATCTTCAATGTTGGGTTGAAGAAGGATTGTTGAGAAGAGGCTATCTCAATAGCATGCTGCCTAGTAAATTGATCTCAATCATAAGTTCTCGATATTTAAAATAGGGATGCAAAACGCTTAGGGATAAATACGTATTGGGATGCAAAACGCTGTGAACTCCGGTGCCTAAAAAGTATTTTCCCAGAAAGTCACGGAAAAGAATGCTATCAAAAAAATAGGGAAACGTATTAAAAATAATAATAATAACAACAACTTAGTTAAAAAGCCGAGGGAATCACTCAAACTTCGATTACTGAAATTGAAGTTCAAAGAACTTTCCAGTTGTTCAAATAATCACTCATATAGGTGATAATTTGATGCAGCACCTCATTTAGAATATTAGTAGTGTATGAAATATTAACTTCGCTCCTACAATAAACAACTTCCATGATTCAAATTCATGAAGCAAATAACTTTTTTGGCACAATTGTCAACCTTATCACTACTCAGGGAAGCAGATAATTAGAAAGCACATCCCAAGGAAGAAACAACAGACAAAACACATCAGTCAAGAGATCGCACCATAAGCGCTTCAGAAAGCCCTTCTGCAGTTGCAGCATCATTGAAACCACCACCTGCAAATCGTAGAACTGATAGCCACTGCAAAAAGTTATCAGTATCTCTTGTCCATCCACTTCTTTGAACAAGACAATCTGGACAGAGGTCAGAAATTTTTCAGCCAATAAAAAGAAATATGAAATCTTGTGTCACTTTTATAGGTAAACAGAATGCATCCAATAAAAGCACCAAAGAGGTATAACCTCGGATACTTTACTACAAGGGAAGAAAATTCACAAAAATAAAGTCTAAGTTGGTGACAAAAGAGAGAAGGGAGCCAAAATTCATTTATTCAGCCAAAAATCTAAATGATACCACGATGATGTTTTCAATTCCATGAGCCAGAAGGATCAAATATCGTCTTAGTCTTAGCTGTACAACAAGAACTATATCTCCAAACTGCAAATTTCTTGAAAATTCAAGAGAACTTCAATTTTATCTTTTTTTTTAAAAAAAGCCAATTCTCACAACTTTGGGCACTGTGCTGAGAGAGAGAGAGAGAGAGAGAGAATTTATATTTATAAAAAAAAAAAAAAAAAAAAAAAAAAAAAAAAAAAATCCTTCTCCGACGAAAGGTAAAGCCGATCAGAAAGTAAGAAAGGCGACAGCACAATCAAGAGAAAAAAAGGGCTAAATAGAATAAGTCTTGTGTACATACGAACCAGAATAGTTTCCATGTGCATTGAACATGACCAGACTGAGCTCAAAGTTCAGAGTTGTGGGCTTCTGCAGTCCAACATTAATCAAAATGAATAAAATTATAGAAGGAAATTACTGAGAACTAGACAACAGCATCTTTCCTTGAAGTTTAAAAAAGTATGGTGAAATCTCAATTTGTAAGGTGCCAAGCAACCCATGACATTGAACAAAGGTATGCAGAAATTTATCATTTATTCTTTGCAACAAACTCATACTCCTATAGAAGGAACAGTCTTCACAAATTGTCACAAGCACTGTAGTAAATTAATCTACATATTCCAATACAAGATCTAGGTGAGTGCCTAAGCTTCCCATCACAAGTACCCCCCCCCCCTGTTTGGAAAGACCATCTGAGGTGCAAGAAGAATCAAATGGACAAAAACATTACAGAATTTTAAGCTAATCTGGTTTGCTTCAGCAAAAAAATCCAGAATCCTAGATTGCCATGAGTGTCAATAAGTAAAGGTAGGGCACACCAAATCGACGTGTTTTCTACTGTCATAGCTTTAGCTACCAAAAGTCTTTAAAAACTGATCTATTCTTAGATGTAGTGGCAAGAGAAATGGAACACCATATCAAACGCATCAAATTTGCCCAAGTATAAAGCAGAAATTAATCATTTTTTTTGGCACATCATGGAATAAGACAGCAGTGTAATTGATGACAAACAATATGCCAGTCCCAGCAACCACCACTCCATAGGAAAATGATCTTATGTCATAATACTAGAGAAATACCTGGCCTGTCAACTCTTGACCACAAAAGTTCCTGCAAAAGTTCAAAATGCAAGCAAGCAGTCAAAACCATGAATATGTTGTGTATAGGAACATCAAATGAGATTGGAATTTTTTTTTTCTTGGGATGTGAGATTGGAATTTGGATTGTTTTACATAAGGCCAACAATTAAATTCTTCCCCTCTGGTATACGTGTGGTGGAAACTAATGAGAGAGACGGAGAGAGGAAAGGGGGAACAAGAGAGGGAAGTGAAAACTTGTATAAGAGAAGGAACAACTTTGTAGAGCTTTTCATAAAGATTCTCGACATTTCTGGAAGGAACTCGCAAGATTTTTAGAGCTCGTATTGCCTTCCCTATTACATCTTGCGGTTAAATTTGACACAGTGATGTTATATTTAATGAATTAATGAAGACATTAAAAATTAAAAGATAAGTATACAGAGAATGGAAATTATTTCATGCATGTTGATCAAGGAAAGGATTGCCCCCATGAAGATAATACACAAGGAGGGAAGTGCACAAGGATAACAAATAGGCAAAGATTCCTCGCCTCAATGGAATTGTTTCATATAGCACCTCTTAAGACCAGAGAACTGCACATAATTTCTCCACGGACAGTCCAGCTATAAAAAAGCATTTAACATAGGAAAAAAAATACCATTCATGGTTGATGTTGACCTATCTTGACAGAAACTTGTATAAATGAGTATTTTGCATCATGTTCATTGGACCTGCCCTTCGGACACAAGATGATACAACACTGTTTGACTTGCAACACGATAAAATTGTTCATAAGTTTGACTTGTTATGTCATGTCCCACATCTTATCTTCATGTCCATGCAATATAGATGTTATATATCATATATCCTATAATCTATTTTATGTGAACCAGACAATCTGGCGTTGCAAACCCAGCACAGGTTTTTATTTTCAAAATAACCTCCAAAATTTAAAATATTTGCATTCAGTCTATGGGAGAGCAAAAGACAATCTAGATAATAAATATAAATCATGTTCATGATGGTGGGTTCTGCTATTTAGATCACTACCCTGGGCAAAAACTAGAAATTTATATTTTTAGTGGGGGGGGGGGGAGCTGCTCCCTTCCCTCACACCTGCTACCTAGGCACTGAATTCACTCTCCTACTCTAGCTGGGCCTCTCTCCTAACAGTTTTTGTTCTTTTCAGGCATTCCTCAGCTCTCTTGATATAATGTAACACAGAAAACAAAGTCAATCTCAGAAACTATGAATTCCGCATAACAAAAATAATTCTACCAGTTTAAGGTTCTAACAAATACGGTAAACCCCAATCCAAATAAATCCCCAGAAACGTGAAAATAATAAATTCGAACCAAATCTAATTAATACATTATTCGTAGAACAGTAGAACTTGGGGAAAGGTGTCAACACACAAACCTGATAATCTTTTCAAGGTATTCTATAAGAATGGTTTGCCAGTAAGGACCCATAGCCGCAGTCCCTTCGACCACTACAACTAACTGCTTCTCCGCCGCAGTCATGTCTTAATTCCTAAGATCGTAAAACACCTTCCTTGATCTTCTTAAACTCAGTTTCTACCTCCAAGAATCAAAACACCCTTAAAACTCTCAACCCAAGTCCGCTTATTGAATTTAGGGTTTTTGGATCTTTCCTCCACCGCCTAATTTTGAAACTCTACTTGATCAACCAAATGAAAATTAGTAAAATTAGGGTTTTGATAAAGAAAACAACAGAATAAACAACGGTCTTCAAAATTTTGAAATGAATCAAAGGATCGATGTTTTCTTGTTCTTGTTCTTGTTCTTCTTCTTCAAATATTTAGAATACGCTTTTTGCTCCAACGACTACTAGTCACTGTGAACTGTCTCTGGTTCTTCTCAATGAAATATGCCTTTCCTTTGCCGAAGCGAAAACCTGAGTAACGATCGAGAAAATTAAGAGAGAATTTAGGAAAGTTTTGGAATAGTCTAACTTCCAACCCACCCCCCCTTTCCCCTCTCTCCCCGACCTGCGACGACGTTGGCAATGGATGATTATATCCGACCCTAACTCTAACTCTAACTCTAACTCTATTTAAATTAAGAGAAAATTAATATGTCTCGCATCATATTAATATCATATTTAATTTTAAATTTTAATTTTAATATTTATATCAAACTCTAACTCTATTTAAATTAAAAAATAAAAAATCATATCTAATTTTATAAATTTTTTAAAAATTCAGTCCGGTCTGAGGTTAAACCAACTCATACTTGACTTAAAATCAAAGCCTAATATTTTTTTTAATTTAATAATATTTATTCAAAAATAAAAATAAAATTTACAAATTATAACAAATCCTAAAAATCTTTTTATTTTTTAATAATATTATATTAAAATAAAATTTTCTTTTTTTATAAATTATTATTAGATCGGATCGGATTATTTATAACCTAAATCCGTATCTGAATAGACTCGACTAATTTAATATTAAAATACGATCCTAATCCGACCCTAACCCAATTTTTAGAAGAAAAAATTTAATCCGACAGGTCAGATTTTTTGGATATCTATCAGATTAGATCGGATACTACCATTCCTAAAGTTGACCAATCTAACAATTAAAATTGCGTAGCAAAATATAAATTAATAATAATTAAATAAATTATAATAATAAATGAATAGAAAAACGTTGAAGCCATCTGCCATGGCATGGATTTTTTTTTATCCCTTGTGTTGTCATACATATCATTTCATGCTCAAAGATTTTATTTTATTTATTGCACTTTTTTTTCTAGTAAAAGAATGATAATAGTAATCATCTTTATTATCCTGATTGAGAATTGTTAGAAGACATTTTACCTGCCCTAAAATATTCATTTATTGCAATATGTTTTGGTAATGCCATTTATTATACTTATTAAAATCATCAAAAATTGAAATATATTTAACAAGAAAAATCATAAATTTTTTAAAAATATATATAATAAAAATGTAAGCGTAATTAAATAGTAAGCATAAAACTTTTGCACATAAAAAGGATTAACATTATTTTTTTCGAGTTTAAGGATGACTCATCCAGTGTCGGTTTGATTCGTTCCTCGCCTACCATTTTGTTTCAAATCGCATGATCCCAATTGCAGATCATTTACTTATTGAAACAGAGAAATCATATTTTTTAATCTAATAGATAAAATATGATTATAAAATTAATTTCAAGAGTCAGAAAATTAAGGGATTCAAGTAAAATTCAGAAAAAATACACTTACTGCGATGATCGGAGCTTGAATGATGGCGGCTATGTCGGATTCCTGACGGTGCAGAATGGAATCGGCAAAGGCAATAGGTTTTTAGGATATTTAGAGGATAACGATGATTTTAAGAATTAAAATCAAAGACGAGAGTGAGAGAGAATATATAAAGATGGAGTTGGAGATGGGGAGTGGGTGGGATTTTCATCTAAAGCTTAATTTTTAATTTTTAATTTTGTTACTTTTAATATTAGTTTTTTATTTAATTTTTTTTTTTTTTTACTATATGGATAGTGACACAAAGAACGGTAATACATAAAAGTCTTAATTTATTATTATTGAATTTTAATACATCTAACCCTAACCTTTCCCTCTCTTTAAACAAAATATTTTTGACTCTTCACTTTCTTAAAAAGAACTTTTTACAATGAACAATGGCACTATACAAAGAAATATTTACAACTTTAATTATTTTTTTATACTTAAAAAGAAAATTTCATTGATTGTCACAATTCAAAGAAGTACTTATTTTTTAAAAAGACTATTTTTATTTTGACTCAAAAAAGTGAGCAATGACTCTAAATAAAATTAATACAGTGTATCAACTAAACCTAACCGATATCAAGAATGATCAAATTACTCTACCATGTATCCAAATTCATGTTACATACCGTGATAAACTAAATATTAATGAACTATATTGTATTTATTAATATTTGTACTTGTTATTCTATTCTTGCAGCTATCATTCCTCCAAAAGACTTTGTGATACTCAAAATCAAATAAGATTTTTCTTTTTTTTAAGTAAATAAGCATAATTTTATCTATACACTTTTCCATAATTAGAAAAAAAGGAAGTTCTTGCAAAACATTATATATAGATATATATATATATATATTAATTTTATCTATACACTTTTCCATAATTAGAAAATATGAAGTTCTTGCAAAACATTATATACATATATGTATGTTTGTATGTATACATATATATAAAAGGGAGGGAATAAGCCCTAAAACAAAAACAGTGGTCTATCGTAACCACTACGTTATCCTTTTGGATCCACGTTCAAAGCTTTGTGTAACAATTAAAAAAAAAAAAAAAAAACCGCCCAGGTTCAAAACAAACCATGATGGGCAGTAATAGTCTGACCTATGGACTGCTGAAAAGGTGATGCAAAGTAGCTTAAGAATAGAAACTGAGTTGTGAAGATGTTGGATTAAGAGGGATGGATGAATGGTTACAAAGCAATAGAGGGATTGAGAACTAGAGAGGTTAAGGAAAAAAATTAAGAGAATAAGAGAAACTAGAGAAGGAGAAAGAAGTTAGGAAGAGAGAAACAAGAGAAAGTAGAAAGAGGATTTCATTTTCCAACCATGTTCCTTCTTCCATCTTCCATTCATTACAAGTGTTTATAGGTTGTTTTCCAACTAATTCTAACAGCTACAGTTGATTTAGTTACAATTCAATTTGGACTCTAATTACCTAAGCATAGTAGTCGTTGTTCTTTGAGTACATTCTTCTGCTGCTCATTACAATTTTCCCCTTCTTTCAAGGAGATCCTTGTCCTCAAGGATGAAAGGTAAGGAACTGTGCTTTGATGAAGTCCCAATCTTCCCAGGTGGATTCCTCTAGACTTAGATTGATCCAACTAATCAATGCTTGTTGTCCAAAATGTCCTCCAGTGGATGAGTTGTGCAGTTGCTCAACTATATTTTCTCTCAACTTTAATCCTTTTCCAATTAAGATCTTTTTCTTATATTTCAAAAGCCCATCTTGGAAGCTGAAATCTGGTTTACTGTCTAGCTACAAAGTTAGTTGAGCTATTAAGCTCTGATATTCTTCATCATCTTTATAGTTGTGAATCACCTCTCTAATATATTATGGTACTACTGCAGAGATAGTGAAAACAAAACCACCTTCTTGCTATTCTTCCTCCTGTATGTCTATTTTTGAGAGAGCATCCACAACCCTATTTTCAGTGCCCTTTTTATATTGAATCTTATAGTCTAACCTCAGTAGTTTAGTCAACCATTTGTGTTGCATGGTATTGGTTAACTTTTGTTCCAACAAGTACCTCAAACTTTGATGATCTATTTTTATTATAAAATGGTGTCTTAATAAGTAATGTCTCTATTTGGTTATTGTCATTACTACTGCCAGTAGTTCCTTTTCATAAATGGATAATCCTCTGCTCTTTGGTCCTAATGCCTTGCTCAAATAGGCAATGGGTTGTCCCTCGTGTGTCAGTACTGCTCCCCATCCATAAGAGCAAGCATCAGTCTCTACAAAGAATGGTTTGGAGAAATCAAGTAGTCTCATCACTGGTGTAGTATACATAGCTAATTTGAGCTGATTAAAGGCTATTTTTGCTTATGCAATCCAATGAAACACATCCTTCTTAAGCAAATCATTCAATGGCCTTGATATAATTCCATAGTTCTTTATGAATCTCCTATAATACCCTGTTAGTTCTAAGAATCCTTTGAGTGCTTTGACAGATGTAGGAACTAGCCAGGAAGATATACATTTTGTTTTTTGAGAATCCATTTTCACTCCTTCACTAGTAATTACATGTCTCAAATATTCTACTTGAGGTTGTGCAAAGATATGCTTGGAAGGTTTAGCAAATAAGTGGTGTTGTTTAAGTAAGGTTAAGACTATCCTCAAGTTATGAACATAAATAGCTATGTTAGGACTATAGACTAGTATGTCATTAAAAATAATAATAATAATAATCTAACACAAACTTTCTGAGATGTGGCTGGAAAACATGGTTTATCAAGAATTGAAATGTAGTATGAGCATTTGTCAATCCAAAAGGCATGACAAGAAATTCAAAATGACCATGGTGAATTTGGAATGTGTTTTTTCAATATCAGAAGGTTTTACTCTTATTTGATGGTATCCTGACCTTAAATCTATTTTGGAAAAAAATTTTGAACCATACAGCTCATTAGTAGTTCATCAATGTTAGGGATAGGTTACCTGTCCTTGATGGTAATCTGATTTAATTGTCTGTAGTCCACACAGAAGCGCCATGAATTGTCTTTCTTCCTGACCAACAGTACTGATGAAGTGAAGGGGCTGGTGCTGGTTCTTATTATGCCTTTGTCCAATATTTCTTGTACTTGTTTTTCTATCTCTGATTTCTTGGAGTGGGGATATCTATAGGGAATAAAGTTGAATGGTTGGGAGCCTGGTTTCAAAGGAATAGAGTGACAAGTTGTCTTTCAAGAGGAACTATTGTAGATTCTGAAAAGAGTTCTTCAAACTCAGATTGTACAGTAGAAACAGCTTCTGGTATTTTAGAGATATGGCTTTATGAATTCAGTGTGAGGGTCATACAACTTTGCAATTGCTGTTGTCTAAACTCCTTTGTTTCTTTTCCCCTGATCAACTTCATTAAGGTTTGTTCCACTTTCCCTTCTAGGATCACTTCATTTCCTTCATTAAAGAATCTTACTTGCAGCCTCTTAAAATCAAAAGTAATTGTACTATAATTGTACACCTAGTCCACTCCCAATATAACATCTCACCTTCCCAAGGTTATTACTCTCAAATTAATAGAAAAAATGTACCTTTTTATCTTCTATTTCACATTCCTAACCCTTGTTGTACTAATAATCTTGCTACCATCTGCTATTTCAGCTTGCAGTCGTTCAGCTGGTTCTATATTCAACTGTAATTCATCAACCAACTCCTTATGTAAGAAGCTATTTGAGCTACATGTATCCACGAGAATGGACATTATCTTCCCTTTAAGTATTCCTTGCAATGCAATAGTTTGCCTACGCATTAAATTAAGTAAGGCATATAGTGATACCTCCAGTGTTTCCTCACGTGTGGTGTCTGCTTCTTCTCTCTCAATAGCAGCTTCTCCTTCATCCCCGTCTTCTGTTGCCAATATAAAGTTCAAGTGTTTGAACTTACATTGGTGTCCTGGCATAAATTTTTCACCTCACTTAAAGCATTAGTTGTTATTTCTTCTGTACCGGACCTCCTGCGGTGTTATCTTTTGCAGTTTGTTGTTGTTATTATACTCCCACTGAGGTTTCTTGTTGACGACCATGTCATTATGATTTGTGAATGAATTTGATCTAGCACTTTTACTTTTCTTTGTTAACTCCAAGGATTGTTCTTGTAAGTTAGCAATTTCAAAGGCTTATAGGAGGGTTGTGGGTTTCATCATTCTAAGCATGGGCTTAATGTCTTCTCTTACTCCACTGATGAAACTTGAAATGAAGTAAGATTCTGGAAGTCTTGGATTTTTGGTTAACATGCTAGCTTACAATTCTTCAAATCTTTCTTGATATTCTGTCGGGGATCCTTTCTGTTACAATTTGTTGAATTTCTCTTTTTCGTCTTGCATCCCTTTGTTCTCAAATCTCTGACATAACATCTTTGAGAACTCCTCCCAACTGACCTCTCTCTTTGCCAGTTTCAACCCTTGGTACCAGACCTCA